>APFE031399844.1:218082-311249 GCA_000404065.3 Pinus taeda
TTTTTGAATAGTTCACTTAGCACTCATTGCATCGAGTGATGCTCACAGGGGTGAAGAAGTGGGATTGAAACTAGTGAAATGTGGAGAACGAATCACATAGCATCAATCATCACTTCCCAAAATGATATCTAATATAATGCACTACGTAATCCCCCATACTTAAATTCAGTAATGTTGTTAGAGGTGCTTCTATTCTCCCATAATTCTTAACAAACTTGAAATAATACCCTGTCAACCCAAGAAATCCTTGAATATGGTTTATGCTTGTAAGGATTTTCCATTCGTTAATAGATTTAATTTTTTTATGGTCTATTTTAACACCCTCATGAGATACAATATGACCCAAATAGTCAACCTCCTGTACTTGTTGGGTGCAGGAATTGTGCTTGAGAAAACTCCTCAGCACTTAATTATCAACCTGAGGGTTTCGTAAACTTAGAGACAAAACACAGTAAATGCCAGAAATGGTATGAAATGGTATGAAATTTCGTATTTCTAATCCTACTTCTTAAAGGAAATGCTTTGTAGAATCAAATAGAAAACGATTGGAAAGGAAATTGACAACAAGGGAACTGTAGTGTTGGAATGTACAAGACAATTTGCAAGTAAATCAAGCAAAGACATCCCACACAACAGAAACAATCTTAAATGCTGGAATGAAATGCTATGTTCATCTTAAAATGGATGGTAAACAGGCTAACATGTGGGCCCCTACAGAATTATGTCTTCCTTTTGATCTTCCTCTCACACAAACATGTTGTCCTTGTAATGTTTCAATATGCTTGCATTAGTGCAGGTATAGTATTTCTGTGTAAGAGTATATTCGACCTTCCTTACTGAAGGCTTATGTCTGAGTGAAGGTTATCTAAGATTAAGGGCTTGGATCACTCTGTTTCCACGTCAAAAGACTTGCTATTGGACCACAATAGAGTTCCTTTTACTCATTTCCAAAATTACTTTCGAACGCTGAAAGATGTGCTAGAAAAGAATTGCAACTGTAAATGAAATTCTGAAGTAAACTATTTGTAAAAAGGAAATGCTTCAAATCATTCAACTTTGCAGAGGAAATAAACTTCATGAAATAAAGCACTTTAAAAGAATCGAATAATAGCCTAAGTACTTTGCATGTGTTAATCAACCTTTGTACTTTACCCATAATGATGATATTCTTTGCAAGTATAATGTGGTAATTCGATATAACTACTTCCAGATCTTTTAGATATGTACTTTTAATACTAAGAACAATTACTCAATTGATGATTCACTCGCTTGCAAAATAACTGAAAGTAAAATGTAGGTAATTGATGAAATGTTTGTTGCAACAAATCACTAAACCAAGGTGCAGGTAATAGATTGCATTGGTGCAGGAAGGAGTTCCTTGCATAATCCATTTGAAAATGAATTAAAATAGAGAACAAGAGTAAAGGAAATGTGAGAAGCATATTTCATAAGAAAAATAAACACGACTACTCTTCAAACCACGGATCCGTTTCACACATAGGCTATAGAAGATATTTTAATTTAGAACATAAAGATTAGCGATTAAACTATTACATCACACAGCTGTAAAAAGAAATAACCACACCACCTTTCTGAATAACGAAAGTGAGAGCGGTAAACAAGTTGGGTTGGCTAGGCCCTAAGAAACCATCTCGTTCCCCTTCTAACGAATGAAAGAAATCAACACTTCAATGGTACATCAAAGATGAATTTAAATGTTGCGCATCAAAATCATAATGGTTCCTTGTATTACTCGATTTGGAAAATTACATTACAGAGTAGTCCAGCCCGAGAGCGAGGTGATAACTAGATTACATAAACACAAATGATAGTCAATGGTTCGCTAGATTTCTATCCATGACCTACATCATATATATCCTTTTAGCTCTAGGCCGTTTACACTAATTACAGATAATTCTGATTCAGGCCTCTCGACCAAACAAACTTAGAAAACTTAAATTACAACTTTGGACAGTGGTTATAATACACACGAACTTTGCTTGGTTGTAACCTAACTTTGGAGAAAAATCCCTGAATGTCTGCCACCGATTATCCCTCTTCAGTTCATCAGCAGTTAGACTCGGAGTTGAAGATCGAGATTGGTCCTTGTGGAATATGGCTTCTTGGAAATCTCAGACTTTGCACTGCAGGAATCTTCCTGCACTAGTCAACTCATTCCTCATTAACACTAAGTTCCATGATTAATCTAGGTAATCAATATGAGTTACGAGAAATATGTAAATAGGAATGGAATCTATATAAAAGATTAATAAAGTGTTGTAATAAATCTTAATATAAAATATGAGCATGTGCAAGAAAAGGGTAAGCATCTTGTACTAGTGCAGGAAAGAAGGACCTTTTATTGAGATAAAATAGAGGTTGATATTGATGGAAAATGGGGTAGAAAATAGGGAAATTTAGGATACCAACATCCTCCCATCCCTAAGATGTTGTGTGTCCTCACACCATGTTTTACCTCTCGAAAAACCTTTGAAAATGAATGGCCAGCTCCTTAGTTTTGCACTTCGACGTTTATTCCTATCTTTATTATCTTTGGCTTTGTGTCTTGTGCTTTTCAAAGCTGCTTAGTCACCTTCATCAAGCATCTATAGCATCTAGAAGTTCGTATTTCCATACCTTTACTTGTTGCTTCTGTCTCTTTACATCTGCTAGTAACTCCACCTCACTCTGTTTCTACCAACTTTGCACTTTCATGACCTCGTTCAAAGCTTCCAAGTCATGGACTTATTGCTCTG
This sequence comes from Pinus taeda, assembly GCA_000404065.3. Classification (NCBI taxonomy): domain Eukaryota; kingdom Viridiplantae; phylum Streptophyta; class Pinopsida; order Pinales; family Pinaceae; genus Pinus; species Pinus taeda. The sequence goes on from APFE031399844.1 coordinate 220,839, forward strand.
GGTCCACTATTCTATTATTGAGGAAGAGAGTGGACGATGTTGTGCTAAGGTCTTTGGGTGTGAATGCATTTTCTGCCATGGACTCATCATCAAGGTCGAGGCTGTTGAAAGTATGCCTTATGACATTGCCGATGGTTTCTATGCTCGGGGTTTTTCTGTCACTGAGGGTTTGGATGCCCCACCAATATCTGTGCCAGGTGTTTCAGTACCCTATGTGCCTAATTCCCTTGGTCTCTTAACACTTTTTTCTATAGATTTCTCACAGGATTCAACACCCTCTCGTTCCAAATCAATAGGGGTTTCAATTCCCCATTCTTCTACCACTACCGAGACTTCAGTCTCATGTCCTTCGAACACCGTAGGGTCTTCAATGTCCTGATATATAATAACCATAGGGTCTTCAATGCCCTAATCTATAGAAACTGTAGCCAGCATCATAATTCAATCAGACATATTTCAACATTTATTAAAAAAGAATAGATTTCAACCTTACACATCTTGCACTTTAAAGATTTGTTCCTAGATTAGTAATTAATGAAACAAAGCATCAATTGAAACATGGAGTGAGATAACATATCAACACATGTGCAGAAAAATACAGGCCCATAAATATTTCAGAAACCATTCAGGACTGTGTAATTTGCTTTCACAGTCAATTGTATTTCTCATCAACCTGCTTGCTTTGTTGTGCTTGCAGTGCACTATGCTTGCACCAGAGACTTTTACCAAACAAAAATATGATAGGACATACTTCTATAGCTAGACTTTTAAAAAAAAATTGCCTTACTATACAAGAAAAATTTATTCACCATCCTTTGGTGCTTCTCGACATGCCTTCTGAATGATTACATCAAATTCTGCAATCAACTTATGAGGGAATAAAGAAGTGGGAAAGGTTAAAAATTTTAGAATAGGAAGGAATATTACAGTAGGAATTTCAGAAAAAATATCACCAAGAGGGATAAATGAAACGAGATATGGGAAAAAAATCAAGGGAAAAGAGGGATTCTACAAAATCGGGTAAGGGTAGTTTCTTGGAAGAAAAGGAAGGTACTTCATGGGGAATTTAAAAAAGAAACTTAATGGGAAATTTCGAAATGGGAAATAGAATAAAGATAATATTTTTACCTTGAAATCTACCTGTACTGGTGAAGGAAAAAAAATAACTTCAGTGGGAAGTAAACATTTACTTGGATAAAAATGTCTATGCTAGTTACCCCAAACTTGGGTAAGTGCTCGGTTTCGTGAACCTGCTTCTTCTTGGTGGCAGCAAACATATCTAAAAATCAAGTAATCATTCCATTTTTATTAGAATTTTGATCTTCCTTCAAGCATGCTGGTTTTCAGGTTGATCCTTCTGCAATCATGTCAGTCAACTGATTTTCACAATTACAGGAATTTTTTTTCTATTTATACTTTTTATTTTTGTCATTTTTTTGTTTTGATTTTTCGTTGATTTTTTCTTTCTAATAAGGACAAGAAGGAATCAATTCGTCAACAGATTGGTATTATCACCTACTGACCCCTTTTGAAATGGCTATTGGACTTGCTACATAAAATCTCCTTTAGTAACGGGTTGTAAATATACCTTCAATCTATGCCTATTTAACAGGAACACAGAATTCTGTCCATCAATAGTTTTGATTTCTACCGCTCCATTTTCGAACAGTTTGACCACCTCATAGGGTCCCATCTGACATGTATGGAATTTTCCTTTAAAATGTTTGAATCTTGAATTGTAAAGGAGTACCCAATTACCTTATTGGAACTGCTTTTTCTGAATCAACTTGTCATGCCACTTCATGCGCTGTTGTTGAACCAAGATGTTCTGCTAAACAACATCCCTTCAGATTTCATTTAACTCATTTAACTATAGAAGGTGTTGCTGCCATGCTTTAGAGAGATCTAGTCCCAATTGAATTGCAGTACTGAAAGTCTTGATCTGGAATTTTATTGGCAAGAGGACTTGTTTCCCATACACCAACTCCTATGGTGTGTGTCCTATGTTGTTTCTCCAACTGGTTTGATAGTCCGACAATGCTTCTGGTAATTTGTTAGCCCAATCCTTTCTATGCATGTTTACCATCTTTGTGAGTATGTACTCAGTTACCTTGTTTGTGGACTCCACCTGACCAGTGGCTTCTGGGTGATATGGTGTACATCTCCTATGCCGTATTTTAAACTGCTACATCACACCTTGTACCAGATTAGAAATAAACTGCGATCCATTGTCAGAAAAAATATCTCTAGGCACACTAAATCTAGTAAATATTTCATTAAAAAGAAAATCAACAACATCTCTTTCCGTAACGAAAGAAACAACTTTAGCTTCTACCCATTTTGTAACAAAATTTGTATGAACCAAAATATGCTTTTTATTTGATGATGAGTGATTTATTGGTCCTATGAAATCAATAGCCAATTTTTCGAAAGGCTCAATCATAACCTGAGGACATAAAGGTATTTAATTGGTTTGATTAGGCTGGCCAATTTTCTTAAAACTATCACACAGCTTGACACATTGTTTGGCAGCCTTGAATAAGGAAGGCCAAGAATAGCCAGCTCGAAACATTTTGTATGCAGTTTGCTTATCGGCGAAGTGACCTCCACAAGGTTCATCATGGGAAGATTTTAAGATATCAAACATGTCTTCCTCTCCTACACATCTACAGATAATGAGATATGCTCCAGTGTAAAAGAGCTCCCCTTGGATCCAGGAATATGCAACAATTTTTTGAATGATATTCTTCTTTTCACGAGCGGATAGGTGAGGTGGTAATTTTCTGGTGACTAAATTGTTAGCTATGTCAACAAACCATGGAGATTCTATTGACGCACCAAAAATATGTTCATCAAGAAAATCATCATCAACAAGTATTGCTTCACCAGGATTATTTAATCTTGAAAGATAATCTACTACTACATTGGATTTCCCTAGTCTATCAACAATAGTAATATTAAACTCCTATAATAATAAAAACCACCTAGTTACCCTACCACTAGTTAATGGTTTATTCATCAAACATCTTATAGCGAAATGGTTAGTATGTACAAAGACTTCATATCCTGTAATATAATGTCTAAATTTATTAATAGAAAAAATTATAGCTAAAAACCCTTTCTCAGTAACAGTATAACTGAGTTCGGTGGGTGAAAAGTTTTTTTTAATGAAATAAATAGCATAATATTGCTTGTCTTGTTCTTGTCCTAAAGTTGCGGCAATAGTAGTATTTGAGGCATCAGAGGAAATATGGAATGGCAGGGACTAGTTTGGCCCTCTCAAAAATGGTGTCTGAACTAGTTTTTCCTTCATTGTCTCAAAGGACTGTTGGCAAGCTGTAGACCATGAAAACTCACTATCTTTAGCCAAAAGTCGGAAAAGCGGGTAGCTAGCTTTGAGAAATTCTCAATGAATCCCCTATAGTAGCCTGCATGTCCTAGAAAACCTCTCACTTCCCTTTGAGTTTTGGGTATAGGAAGACTGGAAATGACTTCGATTTTTGGAGGGTCAACCTAGATACCATTGTCAGAAATAAGATGACCAAGAACTACTCGCACCTTCCACATTAGTCTACATTTCTTGTCACTCAAGTTGAGATGGGCTTCTTGGTAGCAAAGAAGCACTTTTTCTATATTCTTGACGGCTTCTTGAAATGAATCACCAACACAAAGAAATCATCCATATCGATTTCTATGCATTCAAGGTTAGCAAAAATAGCCAAGCCTGCCCTTTGAAAGGTAGTCGGGGCATTACATAGCACAAAAGGAAGAACTCGATAAGAAAATTTACCCCATGGACATGTAAAAGCGATTTTGTCCTGATGGTCAGGTGCTATCTATATTTGGCTATATTTTCTAAAGATGTATAGAAAAGAAAAGTACTTCTTACCAGCAAGGGTATCGAGTACCTGATTGATGAAAGGAAGGGGGAGTAATATTTGAGAGTGGCTTTATTCAATTCTCTATAATCAATACAAATGTTCCATCTCACATATTTCTTTGGGACTAACACTAATGGAGAGACCCACTGGCTGTCAGAAAAGGGGTAGATAAAATCAGCATCTACAAGTTTTTTCAATTCTTCCTTTATAATATCTCTTAGAGCTAGGTTCATTCGCCCCTAGGGTTGTTAGGTAGGTCGAGTTCCATCTTGAATATAGCTATGCTGTCTACAAGTTTTAGGAGGGATGCCTTTCATATCTTCATAATCCATGCAAAGGCATCAAGATGGTTCTGCAACAAATTCACAAGCTACTCTGGTTGAGAAGGATCCAAGTCTAAACTGATATACAAGGATTTACCAAGACTAATCTCAGCAAGAGTAGTGTTAGGCTCAAGAGCACACAAAGGTGTTGCTAGAGATGGTGATGATGGATGTAGAGAGTCATATCGTTCCTAAAAATATAGACTAAAAATATGACGCAATGATTCGAAATGTGTGCCAGCTATTATCCTGCTTTAGTTCATCAGCAGTTAGACTCGGAGTCAAAGATCGAGATCCGTCCTCGTCGAAGATAGATTCTTGAAAATCTCGGATAGTAGCGGTGCATGAATCTTCCTACACTAGTAAAATCATTCATCATTGACACTAAGTTTCATGATTACTCTAGGAAATCAATATGAGTTACAAGAATTATGTAAATAGGCATGAAATATATATAAAAGATTAATAAAGTGTTGTAATAAATCTTAATATAAAATACGAGCATGTGTAGGAAAAGGGTAACCATCTTGTACTAGTGCAGGAAAGAAGGGTCTTTTATTAAGATAAAACAAAGGTTGATATTGATGTAAATGGGGTAGAAAATAGGGCAATTTAGGATACCAACAATACTCCAAAGAAAATGCATATTTCTTCAATAATGTTGTTAGAGGTGCTTTTAATCACCCATAATTTTTAACAAACGTGTAATAATACCCTGTGAACTCGAGAAATCCTAGAATATTCTTTATGGTTGTGGGGATTTTCCATTCCCTAATGGGTTTAATTTTGTTAGGGACTACCTTAACAGCCTTATGAGATACAATATGACCCAAACATTCCACCTCTTATACTTCAAAGGAACATTTTGAGGTTTTTGCATATAATGTTTTCTTCTACAATAGTTTGAGCACCCCATCAACATGTTGAACATGATTCTTCCAAGAGTTGTTGTAGATCAGTATATCATTAAAAAATACTAACACAAATTTTCTATGGAAGGGTTCGAAAATGGAATTCATCAAACCTTGAAATGTGGAAGGTGCATTAGTAGAGCCAATAGTGATCCGGATTTAAACAGGAATGCAACAAAATATAGAAACAGCCATATACACAGAGATGCAATGGAAATCATACTTCATTTCATTAATGTGAAATACTGAAATATGCTTACAAAAAAAAATGGAAATAAACAAGCTAGGGTGATGGTAGCTTATCTCTGAGGAGAGATGTGGCAGATACATCCTCTCGACTATGTTATAAAGAGTATCGAAATCCTATTTATTGTTTAGAAACAATGGAAAACCCGAAACATCCAAAAGCCTAACCCCAGGAGATGAAACGCCAAACAGTGGGCCCTGTTTTGGGTAAATTGGTACATCAACTTCCCGGGGTTGTAACTTTGGCATACGATCACCACTTGACATGCACAATACCTCGTTATAAATGTCTATCAGAGGACTACAACTTTGGGATAACCAACATCATTCCATGGACCAATGTTGCTCCCAGTTTTCCTAAAAAATGTTATTTAGGGCCTCATAATAGCTTCGAAAGTTTAGGACCCAAAAAACTACTAAAAATAGTAAATTGTGCTACAACTAAGGAAATTGAAAAACTAAAAGAGATAGTTGTGCAAGTCCAAGTGGGATAGGTGGGTGGCCACCAACATCCAGCTAGAGCATTCCTCTCCTCTTAAGAAGCAATGGTCCTCATTGCATTGAGTTCCTCCATGAGATGAGGAAACTTTTGCTAAACTTGGCCCTTGGTGAGCTATTCTACAACCTTTGTTGTGTCTGGTAATGGTGAGAAGCATGGTCTACGATGGTCCACATTGAACACTCGGTGCAAGCGAAAGAACGGAGGAATGTTGTGCTCCAAATCATTGTTTCCCACAACCTTGGTAATGGTGTAAGGGCCATATTGAAGTGGTCGGAGCTTCTGATGGGCTCTTGTAAGGCATTCTTTCTCCAGATGTAACCAACCTTTATCACCCACTTGAAACTTGTGTGGTACCTAATGTTGATCATGTCGCTACTTGTACTTGGAATTTTCCACAATGTAGTGGTGATATATCGGCCCATTGTGTAGAGGTGCTCCGGAATTCAGATCAAACAAATGCTTGACCTCATAGTGCAATGGTACCCGTGTGGGTGAGGAGAAGATGTCCCTATCTTCTTTCATGACCATATCAACTTGCTTCTATTGCATGGAGGAACCCTTCCTGGGGGCCATGTATGTGGCTACGGTCTTCCGCTTACCTTGAGGGCGAACTAGACCGAAAATAAATTTCCTAGTATGGGAGATGATCTTACTGCCTTTCTTAGCAGAGATCAAAGAAGTGGCAGTAGGTGGGGCTACCTCCAGTATTTTGTATAATGTATTCCACAGAGAAATAATAAGAGCGCGAGGCCTTGAATCATGCATAGCATGTCACCTCCACAAGTATGGTTGGCCTAATAATATATCACAAACATCAAGCAGTGCAACATCACACAATACCTCATCTATGAAGGGCTTGATTCTTTAGGGAAGGCAACACTGCTGGCGGACTCAGAGATCTCGTCCTTCATGAAGCCACCAGATGATGTACACTTTTAGGTATGGTATGGTTGGCAGTCACAACTGCTTCACGACCTCTGCTGAAATGAGATTCTTTTAGCTACCGCTATCGACAATGAATTGCAACGGTGAACCCTTCACCCACATTTGTGAGTGGAAAAGACACTCCCCCTCCTCTGGATCTTCAAGAGCATTCTTATGGACCTTGGCAGTGGCAAAAGTGGCATTGGGCTTCGCATCAATTATTTTCTTCTCTTTGTTATTCCCCTTGTCAGGTTCCGACTTAGGGTCGAAGCATGCATCTGATTCTAAAGCCTTCAACTTAGCCACCAACAACTGCTTGGTCCGACACTCACCTGTGTTATGAGTGGGGCTATTATGGAACTCACACCACTTTCCTATGTCCTTCTTTAAATTCATGGTGTTTTTATTTTCTTGCGGCTTCGACAGGTTGTCTTGGGTCACCCCGCCTTGGCTTTGTCTTTTATTCTTCGGATTCACAGATCCAAAAATTTATGCTCAATCTTGATATCATATTGGTATGCTATGCCGAGTGAGGAGATGTTCAGGAAGTCCATCTCATCCTGGATGTACGTGTCTAGGCAACTATAGCATTTGAGTACCAAATGCAGCTCAGAATCCTGGATACTCAACTTTGTGCGAAGGCTATGAAAAATATCTATGAACTCTAGCACATCTTGGTCCCTTCCTTGCTGTAGCATGGTCCACTTTTTGTATTTGTCCACATAGATCTTGGTAGGGTAGTACTGCTCCTTGATGGCATCCTGGAATGAATTCCAAGTGGGTGCGACTGAAAATAGTGAGTCCATACTCTCATCCTTTTGCTCGCAATAGATTTCCCACAAGTCCTTGACATGGGGGGCTACTTTGAGAAGTGCAAAAGTGATGTTTTCCTGGCTAGAAAAATCATGAACATAAAATAACCTTATAGCAGATTTAACCATTTATCTACAACATCTACATCTATCTAACCCTTAAATATGAGGATTTCAAAGTTAGCTTGTACCTTAAAGCATGTGGCATTTCCAGAGTAGCTGTTGGAAGCCGATGCATCGCCCGTGGTAGTCGCTGAAGGATTTGGGCAATGTTTTCCATGGTCGTGTTACTTTGTCACTCGAGGGCTTCTTCGAGAAATATTTTGGTAGGATCTCTTGCCCCCTCATATTTCTTTTCATCCGCCATGGGAAGCCATTGAGATTTGCGAGGCTGGTCTTGAAAAGGTTCAACCAGTTCAAGCCCCAACTCTTTATATCCCAACCTCGTTGGGGACATGCAAAAAAACAGAGAAGGAGCAGACCACTCTGATACCACTGATCCGAATTCAAACAGGAATGTAAAAAAATACAGAAACACCCATATACATAGAGATGGAGTGGAAATAATGCTTCATTTCATTAATGTGAAATATTGAAATATGCTTACAAACAGAAATTGAAATAAACTAGCTAGGGCAATGGTAGCTTATCTCTAAGGAGAGATGTGGCAGCTATATCCTCTTCACTCTATTACAATGAGGCTCAAAGGCTTATTTATTGTTGAGAATCAATGGAAAACCATAAACATCCAAAAACCTAACCCTAGGAGATGAAACGCCAAACCGTGGGTCTCGTTTTGCGTAAATTAATACATCAACTTCCCAGGGTCGTAAGTTTGGCATACGATCTCCATTTGACGCACACAATACCTCATTAGAAATATCTATCCAAGGAATACAACTTTGGAATGGAAATATTAGGAGATGGGCCAACGTTTCTCACAGTTCTCCCTAAAAATGTCGTTTAGGGCCTCAAAACAGTTTTGGAAGTTCAAGAACAAAAAATGGCTAAAAACAGTAAATTGTGCTACAATTAAGGAAACTGAAAAAATGAAAGAGATAGTTGTGGGAGTACAAGTGGGATGGGTGGGTGGCCACCAACATCCACCTAGATCAATAAGGTATGACAAAAACTCATAATGACCCTCATGAGTTTTGAATGATATTTTCAAAATGTCTTTAGTCTTCATTCTAATTTGATGGTATCTTGAATGAAGATGAAGCTTTGTGAAGTAAATTTCTCCATGTAATTCATCCAACCATTCATCAATTTCAGGAATGATAAATTTATATTTAATAGTGAGCTTTTTGAGCTCCCTATAATCTAGAAACATACACCATGATCCATTGTTCTTGTGCACCAATACTAATGGAGCATAGAAATAACTTTGACTAGGTTGAATTATACCATCCTCTAGCATTTCTACAACCATACATTCAATTTCAATCTTTTGGGTATAGGGATATTTTTACGATCTGATGTTTGGATTAATACTTCCTGGAATAAAATGAATAGAATTATCATTGTCATGAATAAGTGGGCAACCTTTGGGAGTATCAAATACCTTGGAATGTTTGTCCAAGACTTTTTGGATATCTGGAGAAATAGATGATTTCATTGTTTGAACCTCTAGTGAGCATAATTGTGAAATTATCCCCCGTTTTTATTTCTTCAGAAGATTTGTCATGTTATTAGAATTGTTTATCTTTCTTGGTTTCTATGAAATACCCCTTAATTCAACTTCCTTTCCTTCTCAAAACAATTTCGAGAATAATTCTTGAAAAATAAAAGTTATCATCCCCAAGTATTATAACCATTGGAATCCTAGTACAAGAGCACCACCCATTGTAATGGAAATCATTTTACTATTCAATACATATTCTCCCATGGTTATTTTGATATTATGGAACTTTCCATATAAATTTGTAGTTCCTGTATTTGTAACCATAACTTGACACTCTAGTGTTGGTTAAATGAAGCAATTCAATTCCTTGGCTATCTTACAATGAATAAAATTATGTGTACTACCTAAATTAATCAACACTATTACATTTTTCTTCTTGATATATCCTTATATCTTGAGAGTTTAGGAGTGGTAATTCTTTCCAATGCATTAAAAGATAGGGTGTGGAGCTTTATTACCTTGTTTATTTAGAGGTATCGCCACATTGAACCTCAGTTTGTAATGGGGTCGTAATGCCGACCATTTTTTCATCGCCACAGGTGGCGATGGTGATCTTAATGAGCCCCCGCGAGTGAGGGTGAGGGGGTAGCACCCCTGAAGATAAAAATAGATGTAAAATTACATGTAAATTGTTGTAATTTTGTAGTCAATATGAGCCGTTCGTTAGGCGAATGATCTAATAGTAAAAGTTATGTTTAATTTATGGTTTTTATCCCTAGAAGGAAACCCCTTGCTAGATATGAGGGAATTGTATTGCAGTTGTGGATATGTGTGTATTGTGAGCAAGAAAGAGAGAGAAGAGTGTGTAAGAGAAAAGACGAAATTACAATGGATATGTTGTAGGTTGTATCTATTCAATTTGTTGGACAATATAAAAGGAAGGATTGGTTGTTTCTTCGTGGTCATAGTCCAAATTGGCTGAACCACGTGTATCTGTGTCTCTATTGTTTTATGCATTTTCTATATTTGTGTTTCTGTAATATTTTATGTATTCCATTTCTCTATAATATATAAATTTCTAACACTTGGATTCATTTCTTCTTTTTCTGGGGTTGGTTCCTAGTGTATATCCTCCTCTTTTGATGTTTCTTGTTCCTTTTCTTCATTCTCTTAAAAATCTATGTAGAAAAAAATATTTTTAGCACACTTATGACCTTTATTGTATTTTCTATCACAATTGTAACAAAACCCTTTTGTTATTTTTTCCTCTAGTTGTTGTGGCATCAAACTCGTAGGTTGTGAAATGCAAGGACCAACAACACTTACACCTTTATAGTTATGAGTGGTAGACTTCCTTCTTGCCATAACTTTTCTTTCAAGATTTCTTGCCACCCTGAATGCCTTCTCCAAAGAATCATGTTCCCAAAGATGAACCTCATGTTTGATGTTATCCTCCAAAGTCCCTATGAAGGCATCAATACTATGCTCCTCTGGAATATTAGTTACCCTAATATTTAATTTTTGGATTCCCTCAATGTGCTAAGCCATTCAACTCTTTTATATGAGATTTATCAATTGACTAAATAAGATTTTGTTGCTTGTATCATCATAATGTTCCATCATTTCCTCTTAAAAATTGACCAAGTGACAAGTGGTTTATGAGAACAAAGCCATCAATACCATACAAACTAATTGGGCTCTAAATATAAAGATCCAATGGGTACCTTTTGTATGTGTTGCACATCATGGAGATCAAACTATTTCTCCATCTACAATATCCATGTTACTGGATCCTTGCCATGTAAATTCCTCATATCAATCTTTGGAATTTGGTGGGTCATTAACCCAACATTTTAGTCTCTAAAATCATAATTAATATTCCTTTTGTTCTCCTTATGAGTTTCATGGAATACCTTTTCACCATTAGGAAGCATTTCTTCTAGTAACTTTGTCAAACCTTGAATGTATTTTTTTAAACCATTCATGTCACTTTTTATTTATGATTTTAAATAATCAAGGTTACCTTTTCAACCATCCATCTCTCCTCTTAAGCCATCCATGTCCCCTTTCAGTTCATCCTTGGTTTCTCTTTGTGAGAGCGAAATTTGTTGCACTTGGTCCCATAATTTTGATATATCATGTTGCAATTCTTCCTCTTCATGAGTCATAGTAGATATTTTTGAGGGATTAGTGGGTATCAAATTCTTTTTTTTAGGAGGGATTTTAGAAACAAATATTGATATCTATGCTTCAATATGCCCTTTTAATCACTTCAAATTGATTTTTGAAACAAAAGTTATGCACAATTTAAAAAAATACCCACATTTTTCTTTTGTTTTAGGATATTGATATAAAAGCTATTGTATCTCTTTAATTTCAGATCTCAAAGGTTTGAAATTCCGTCCTATGGTAGATCTGTGAGTCTTCTTTCCAACCCCATAAGTCAGACAAAGATTGGATTTTAAAAAAAAGAGTTATGATTAGTCTCCCACGATGACATGATTATAGATAGGTTCAGTAGAGCAAACTTGAATGGAGTGCCACATGTCACTGTTTGGACCTTTGTACCTCAAAATGATACAAAAAAATATGTAATTTGTAGAATTTTAGCCGCTATTTATGAAATTAAAATTCAATGCTCGAAAAGAAAGTTGTGATGATATTCCCTAGGTCACTTATTTGATACGGAATTTTGGAGCTTGCAAGAAGTCTAACTTCCTCAGATCATATCTCTAAAATATGGTGAACCAAGATCTGAAATTTGTACATGAAGTTCAAAAACAGTTTGGCTCCAGGTGGTTTCAATTTCAAAATCTGAAGCATCGTAGAAGAAATGTTATAGATAAAATTCTAATATGACCTGTTTGAATAAGTAAAACCCTAGAATCCAAAGCTCTAATACCAAATGTTATGAAACCAACACAAAAAATAGAAGAAAAGATAGATCAATGACTAAACAATTAGCCTCTTCGAGCAGGAAAACTCCTTTAGGTTACATAAATGAAAAATTATTGGATGATACAAGCGATAAGTTCTTCATGGTATATATAAGAGTGTAAGGGGTCATAATGTAATTAGAGCCTACATAGCAATAATAATGCAAGGGTAGAACAATAACAATAGTGGGCTTCTATAGGGCACAAAGATAACAACATGGAGTATACATGAGCACACCAATAACAATAGGGGGCTACACTAATAATAACAATAATGGGAATACATTAGTGTTATATGGACCTAACATTCCAATAGGAAATTGGTATCACATGCTATCAAATTTATTGTAAATTGCTATTTATAGTCAAAGTATGGTGTTCGTGTTTTCTAATGTGGATAGGAAAATATTGGTTTATATGATCTTTTTTCATGGTGATTTTTTTTTTTAGAGGCCTTCCAAGTGAAGCGCAAGTCAAGTTATTTGTCTAGGCATGCATTGCTGAGAGTTCCTATATGTCTGTCAAAGTGTTGTACTTTGTTGACAAGTGATGTTGTCATGCATAGCAATGATTGTTCTTGTTGCTAAATGATAGGTGTATGTGTCTAGGTAAGCAATATTATCATAGTTCAAACTCATACCAACAAGAGTTATTTTTCATTGCATAGTGGCACAATCATGTGTTGTTTTAGGAAAAGATCCCTCTTATTTCCTTGACGGAAATATTAGTAGTAAATAATCCTTTCCCTTCAACTCAATCTTCTTCACAAGATAGAAAGAAAGTTGCTTGGATCAAATTAGAGGAACTTGAGTTTTTCAGCTAAAGAGGAAGCAATTGATAGGTCCATAAGATTAGAAGAGAGAGGGATATTTTTGACAGGGGGAGCATGTTAGTGTCTTTTCCATTGATGTCAAAGGGGGAGAAGTATTGTTGATCAAACAAAATATGGTAATGATAATGATGTGGTTTTTTATCTTGGTTTTTCCATCAATGGAAAAGGGGGAGATCATTGGAAATGTGTTGTCATTTATGGCAAAGATGCTTAATGATATAGGAAATGAAAAAGATTGGAGAAGGAAATTGCATTGATAAATATGTTGTGGTTGGTGGCCAAGATTAATACTGATGGCAAAAGAAATGAAAATGGTTGCCAATAGAAAAGACCTGCATAGGAAAATGCAATGGAAAAGAGTGTAAGGTAAAGGAAATGATAATGTGTAGAGACTTTCGAGCCAATTTTGGACTAGCAGATCAATTCAAGTGCATGTATAACCCACACAGATGGAAATAGCCTACAAAAATATTTCCAATGGTATATGGAAGATCAAAAGTCACCTCCTGGATCATGAGATAGGGCCAATTAAAGTTCTATGACCCCAAGTCAAAGATTAAAGAATTAAAGGTGAATGGAGGAGCCTTTGGCTATAGCCAAAGTTGGCCTAAATTCCAAACTTAGTGGAAAGAATGAAAGAGCCCCTATGCAATGATACATGTAGATGTGGTGGAAACGTTCATAGTTGAAAGTGCTTTCATTGGCAGTCGTTGGTAGCAGGTGGAACCCACCAGATGGGCTTATCTCAGTAGAGCTACCCCAATGGATTTGATAGAGCACACAGACGTAAATCTCTAGGACATGACAACAGGAACGAGCAAGTGGAGCACACCCGAAGAAGATAGCCCGATGACATCGCCCCAATGCAATCCTTTTGGCGCACAAAGGGATGGGTCAGGAGGTGAGTGTCAAGACACGACAGTGGCGCAACTGAGGCAGCTGAATAATGAAAATAGAGTAGGAAGAGGCCCACACTGATAGCTCAGACAACGGAGGGCTAGCCCACAGGAATAAGGAAGTAGGAATATGTACCAAAATGTCTACCCAACAGAAAAATAATGAAAAGGTTAGTAAGCCTAAAAAAAAATTAACGAAGGATTTGGTCTCAAAACAAGGCATCAGAGGACCTTTCGTCTCTCCTCCAAGAGGACAAGTTGTGTAATGTGACTAACTCAAGAGATGTTAGCTGGTGACATTAGCATGGACATGTGGCAAGAATATTGAAGGTTTTCGGCTACCTAAAGTGACCATTTCAGAGTGACACGTGTCATCTATTAAAGTTTTACACGTTGCACAGGTGACATCACTGTGACAACATCACAGTGGATATAGTCTGAAATATTTAAATGGTGCAAAAGAGTTATCTTGAGGAAATGGGCACCGGGACACGTAGGTGTTGATGGTGTATAGAAGCAACCAATAAGAAGTGGGTCGGGCAGAGCCTACTGACCAACATATCCTGGTGGATCACTACTACAAAATAAGAGATTAATGACTATGCAACTAAAAAGTTACTCACTAGAATTATTTCAAGTGGATTACTACTAAATTTTAGTAGTTTTAAGTGGCCTGACTAAAAATGATTAACTTAAATGAATAATTTATTCTAGGGGTATAATATACTACTAGATAATAAGTGACCCAACTAAAAGTGACCAACTTAAATGCCTAATTTAGTTCATGACATAAATATATGACTAGCTAATAACTGAAAAATTAAAAATGATTAACAGAAACAACTATTATAGTCCAATAATAAAAATATGGCCAACTAACAAGTAAAACATATGAGGTGTAGTCTAGCTAGTTTTCATGGAGTTTAATCCCCACTAGGTCATAGTTCAAACTTCATGGGGAGGGCCTGAGGAGTGGAAGCCAGTTTTGGGGGATTAAGCTTCCCAAGGGGCATGCATGGTTGACCAAAGCCTCATATAATCTTGGTCATAAACATCCCATTGCAGGTGGATCGGTCTTCTTCCAACCAATAAGAAAGTTTTCTTCACCGTAGGCTCCACATAGTTACAAAAAAACATAATAAAAAAAAGCGTTTGATTACTTAAAGAACTAGAGTATCATCATGCCCAAACTTGCATAAGATGCCTTTATGAGAAATGTGGTTTGGCTACATGGAGGATCCTCTATGTTCCCATACCTCAACATTCCAAAAAAATATGAGAGGATAAGAAGGACTTGTCAACAACAAAATTCAAAAATTAATCTGGTACCCAAGTGTAAATTTTGTTTTTGTTAATAAGTTACTAGAAACTTTATACTTTACTAGACGATTCTAGGTCGAGGCTTTCCAGGCTAGTATGGAAGAGATGTTCTAATGTCCTATTAAGTAATTTTTATTTTTATGTAAACATTTTGACTTGGTTAAATACATAAAAAAAAAGAATTATCAAATCTCTTTGCACTCTAAACAAAGTTTCCACCTCAATAAACCTTCTTCATGCTAAGTTAAAATGATTCTAGGCTAGTATAAAAAAAAAAATATTCCAAATTTTAACTATTATAATGTGTTTGAGATCCAAACTTTCCACTTTCATAATTCTATGCCTTTTAATAAACATAAAAATTATTACTTATAATTAGGTTTCAATTTATATAATAATAATATATATAATATTATATAATACAACTAATTTAAATTTTAAAATATTTTTAAACCAAAAAATTTCATCATATTTATATTATGTGCCACCTAGTTAAAATATGAAAATTCATAACATTTTTTAAAACATAAAATATTTTCATCATATTTATGTTTACGCACCACCTAGTTGAAATATCAAAATGAATGAATGCATAGAGAAACAAAATGTGCACTAAAAGTATTGTTATTATTTATAGATTTAAGATGAGATAAAGCTTCTTCTTCATAAGCATAATTGGTTTTCTATGATAGGTATAACTTGATATTTTTTTATGAGAAATGCATCCCATTTAAACCCTGTGAAACCTAGTCCACATGAGTGAGGTGATGTAGGTGTAAAAATGATGAATCAACGTTTGGACACACTTTGTTTGCAAGTAGGTCATTTTAAGGAGCTGTGAAAAATCAAACCATTTCTCTGTCATTTGTTTTCTCATGCTAAAAATGAATTCTATGGCTAAGAGTTCTATGTCAGAGCTCTAGTCTCATGATCCACTATATAACTAAATTTATTCTATCCCTTTTGTGGTTTTTGTCATAATTTATTTTATAAGGTGAAAATGGTGGAGAATTATTTGGATGTGAAGTACGGGTATAGACCAACCTCACGGGGCACTTTTTTTGTGAGGTTCCAAAAGAGGGAAATGGAGGATGTTGGAAATGTAGGGATTCCATAGTAGCCAACACCATTGTTTTAAACTTTGAAGCTTTTTTGTTAACAAGTTTTAATGGCCATCAATTGGAGAATGGCACAACGCATCGTAATTTACTTACGAGGAGAGAAAGTCCTTAGGATATTTTATGAATTTAGCAAGTCAACCATGGAGGTGAATGTGACTATGAAGTTGAGTCCAACAAGCTGAGGGCACAATCAGAGGCTATGATTCATTATGACTATTATTCGGATGGCGAGTATCCAATATTAATCTAGGCAAAGAAAGATTCTCACATGTTAGAGGGCTATGTATATCATTTTATAATCAATTCCTCTTTTAATGTTCAGCTTGGAATTCATGTCGATGTTGGACATGATGGTAAATTTGTGCCTAATATGGATGTGTCTGAGGATAACTTAGTCTCTTTATTCCCACAATCTAAGGTGAGAGAGGATGGAATTGCATAGGAAAACTCTAGTAAGAATTCTAGAGAGGAACAAGTATGTGATACGACATCTAATGAGGATTATGAGATTCAAAAAGAATGCTTGAATGTAGTATCTGTAGGCAAGTATGAAATTAAAAGTCAGGGGAAAGTTGGGATGGCCAGAGAAAATCAACTATGAAATGGAAAGGAAGTTTGGCCTATTCGCTCAGACACCAATAAGGACTTAGATTTCATTGAAAAATCAAAGGTAGAACTTTGGCACAACAGATCTTTGGAAATAAGCTCAAACCAGGTGATAAATAATGTGGAGAGCATTGACGATTTTGAAATTAAAAATGACTTCTCAAATGATATTTCTAGAAAAATGATGCATTCTATGAAGTAAGCACCTTCCCTGTTCTTAAAGGAACTAGCAAGGATTTAGAAGTGGTGGTTCAGAAACCAAAGGCAATTATGTTATGATATATCTAGAAAAATGGAGTGTTCTTTTGAAACATAAGGGGAAACAATGATGAATAAGGAGGATGCTATTTTGACACAAACCCCATTAGAAACATGTGTTAAACCACTGGTTTGTAAATCATTCATGTGGAAAGATTCCAATAGCTTAAAAAAAGTTTTGCCTAGGAAAAAATCAAGTTCTCCGAATTTTGGAAGAATTTGTACCCTCAAGTGTTGGCGGAATTGATCCGATGAATACCAATAAATATAAAGGGCTTTCTTCATAAACATGTTCAAAAGTTGGTGTCATTGACTAACCAACCTATTACATTAGTTTAGTGCTTTCTACATAACTGCAAACAGATGGGAATAACGAGGGTAGTCTAAATATTCATAAGCTACTAACATAGATTGTGCATTTACCATTGCTTTGTCAAATAAACACATTGATAGGGAAATTAGTGGTCAAAGGATTAGAACTAGAGGTCATGGAAATATATATAAGAAACCGACAGTTCAAGATTCATTGTTTGATAAAAGAAATTCAATTTTTGCAAATAAGATGACTGGAAAGTTGAAGGAAGATCTAGAGAAGAAAGGAAAGAATCTAAAATCTGAGCCATATTCTTCATGTATTGAATTAGATTAAAAAAAAAATTGAAAATGAGGTACTCCAGAGTCATGGAGGGAGAAAAAGAGAGACCAGTTTAAGAAGGTTGCAATCTGGGAAGCTTTCTACCACTAGGCAACTAAACCAGGTAAAATTTCCTATGGCTGGTATGTTGGAGATACTGCGAGGGGGGCAAGGTGAACCAATATTCCTTTCAATTAGTATTATTATTAATATTTCAGAGAATTAGTTAATCTTCAATTATTATTAGTGTTTGTACAATGCTAGCAGTAAAAAGGAACACAAATTCACACAGTTTTTAAGGTGGTAACCCCTTCCGGAACAAAAACCACATGAACACTTTTCTAATAATTCTTTAATCTTCAACTCCAATTGAAAGGAAAGCTCCAAGTTCCTAGAATATAGAAAAATCATTCTTCTCCAGCTCCCACTCGATGGACCCTCCAACACCTGAGATTCTTCAGTAGTCAACTGAACGAATGCCCCAACACCCAATGAGCTAAAACTCACCCTAGCACCACCCTACCACCCTATAGAATAATAAAAGAAGAACGAATTCCCATACTAGGGAAAATGGTTCATTTTAGAATGATGTAGAAGAAGAAGACACACTATGCCATAACCCCAACTATGACACAACCACCTAATGATCATCCTAGACCTTCTGATACTACCTCTTCAACTCTTGGTAGATAGACACTTGTACAACATTTACAATGATGATTTTACAATGGCTTTGTAGAATGATACTTTTACAATGACTGTATGCAGTGATGCCCACTTGAACACTTCATGCGATGAACTTGTTGTTGTTGTTTTGCACCTTGATTGCTGCTCTTGTCATGCTACCCTTTCTCACTCTTCAGAATATTATATTATCCATTGAGTCTTGTCTTGATTAATATATAATACCTACAAAAAATCTTCAAGGAAATACCCATGACATGATAATAACAAAACTTACCTCATCCTGTAGAGTATATGTGAGAACTAAACAAAAACAACAAATTAGAATACAAAGAAAATAATGCAATTATGAGATGAACATGACTATATAGAATATACTTACCTAGATATTAGCTCTGGTATATCATTTTGCTACACCTTGCTCTTTGGTTCCCTAGAATGTTTGGTCCTTTGCACCCCTTGAAAACACTTGATCTAGATTTTTTCTTGCCTTCTAGGAGCATGATATTGAATCTAATGTATGTCCATGATTTCAGACATGTAGTATCCCTTTGAGTCTTCTTTTCAATGCCACAAGTATGACTTGATTTGGATTCTTCAAGACAAAGTTATGCCCAATCTCTCACAATGACCTAATTATGGACTAGTTCAGTAGAGCGAACTTGTACGTCATGCCATGTGTCATTGTTTCCTCCTTTGGATCTAAAATTTATATATAGAAAACCATAGTCTATGCACTATCCACCACTTTTTACTAAATTCCAATCCTCATCTCAGGGACAGAGAGTTATGATGATTTTCCCAAGGTCACCTCCTTGATATGGAATTCGGGAGCCTGCAAAAATCCTAACTTCCACAGATCATATCTCTGACACTAAAGCGAACACTGATCTGAAATTTCGTCCTGACGTTTCAAAAGATTTTGGCCGAAATGGATTTTAATTTGAGCATCTACGACTTCACTAAAATCAAGTTATAGTGAAAATTACACGATCGCTACCTTTGGAGGGTATATGAGATTTCTTTTTATAGAGTTGAGAGGGGATTCTATAGAGAATGTTGTAGGGATTTTTGGAGCTTAAAAAATTATTAATTATTGACTATTCAATGAAAAAAATCAATGATAAGTTCCTTGCCACAACCCCATGGTGCTGTTTGGGTTGACATCGATGACAACTTAAGATCATCTTTAGATCAACAATCTCCCCATTTGGCATTCATGGTAACACAAGTACTCACCCTAGGATCAGGGAACCTCTTCCTATTGCCTTCTCTCCGCCTTTTAAATCAATGGAAAAGCGTAACTCCCCCTAACACAAAACCATCCTATGGACCTGTACACACTTCCACTCCCACTTTATTTTTTGGATAAGGAAAATCTAATGAGAACTTGGGAGAACCCAAACTTCTGGCTAAGATATTCAAAAGCTTTACGAGGTAAAGGTTTAGTGAAGATATCAACAATTTGGTTTTTTGTACCAACATATTCAAGTTTGATATTCTTTTCAGCGACTTGTTCTCTAACAAAATGATATTTGATCAGAATGTGTTTTGTTTTTGAATACATGATAGGATTCTTAGAGATGTTGATGGCACTGGCGTTATCTGAGAGGATGGGAATAGGCTCATTGAAATTTACTTGAAGATCTTGCAAACTTTGTTACATTGAAAGGACTTGAGTATGACAAGTATCCACTGCAATGTATTCTCCTTCCGCTGTAGGTAATGAGATTGAGGTTTGATTTTTTGCTCAACCATGATACAAGACAAACACTTAGACAAAATGTTGCTCCACTAGTACTCTTACAATCATCAACACTTCCTAACCAATATGCATCTGTAAAGGTTTGAATAAATGGATTATGGCCCTTGGGATACCACAAGCCATATTCTATTGTGCCCTTTAGATATCGAATAATTATTTTAAAGGAAATACTATGTGATTCTTTTGGTGTTGATTGGAATCTCGCTACTTGTTCAACTACTTTCATAACATCTAGTCGAGAGGGTGTTACACATATAAGAATACCAAACATAAATCTGTACAACCTCTGATCCACATCCTTAGATGAGTGGTCTATGCTCAATTTGTGACCTGTTACCATTGAAGTAAGGACAAGTTTGCAATCTTCCATTTTGAATTTCTTGAGCATTTACTTGATGTACTTGGCTTGAAATATAAAAATTCCTTTCTCTTCTAGAGATATTTGAAGCCTTAAGAAGTATGTAAACTCACCAAGTAAGGACATATCGAAATTACCTTCCATGTTTGTAGAAAAGTTCTTACTTAGTCGATCATCATTGATACAAAATATTATATCTTCCACATATACCTCAATGATTGTTAAATTATCTTTATCTATTTGTACATAAATATTACTACCAGCAGTACCTTTCTTGAACACTTGTTGATGTATATATCGATGAAGATGTGCATACGATGCTTCGGGAGCCTGATTGAGACCATACAAAGCCTCTTTAACCTACAAACATAGTCTTATTTTTATGATAGTAGAAAACCTTCTGGTTGTTTGATCTAAACTTCTTCTTCTAATTTGACATTTAGAAATGTTGACTTAACATCCATTTGGTAGAAATTTATTTTTCTTGAACATGCATAGGCGAGAAACATCCAGATGGCTTCCATTATAGCAACCGGTGCAACTGTTTTGTCGAAATCAATTCCTTCCACTTGTGCATATCCTTTGAAGACTAATCTTGCCTTATTCCTAGTAAACTATAATCCTTCAACTGTTTTGCTCCCCCTGAAACTTTAATGAAACTACCATCTTGTTCAAACTACCTTCTTGTCAATCATAGACTTGTGCCATATATCGCTGTATAGAATCCTATACAAACATTAACGAGCCAACAAGCTAGATTGTTGAAAATAGTGAGTCACCTAATGGGCCATCTTAACTTGAGTCATTATCTGAAGAAACTGCTAATTCCTCATGACCTTTTGCTTTTACAAATCCTGAAAGCATAATTGCTGAAACCTTGTTATCTACTTTGTCTTCATGTACCTGTTTCCTTTTCCAGACCTTCTTATTCCTGCACTCTCAAGACATGTGCCCATAGTTATGACACTTGAAGCATTCAATGTTTTCCATAGGCAATTCCATGTGATATCTGCAACCATGAGTTCTATGACCATAGTTATGGCATTTGAAACATTCAATATTTGGCCCACCTACCACGTATTGTATCCTAACAAAATCATCCTGGAACTTCTCTTGTGATCCTGCAAACTTGCTTCTAATGTTTTGCAGATAATTATTGTACATATCAAAAACTTCACAATCCCTAGCTATATTTCCATAGTTAGCACATAAAAAAAAATAACCAGTAAATAAACAAACATACCTGGAAGATTTTTCATTCTTCTCTAGAGGCAATGTTCTAGTTTGTTGTGGTCCTTTGTTCTTGATTACTTTGGTATTGTTCTTTGGAGTTGCAACATTCTTCTCTGGATTTTCACTTTGATCAACTTCATTCTTAGAATCATCTTGTGAAGCTATGGAGCCTGTACCTTCATTAATTGGAGCTTTATGATATTTAATTGCCCTCATTTTTTCTTCTTCATCTGTCTTATCTTATAAGTGTCATTTTCGTGATCCCTTGAGTTTGTTGATATCATCACATGTTGCATCAAGTTCTTCTTACTTTCGAGCAATATCTTCTTGAAACCATATTTTCAAGTTCTTCTTTCTTCTACCTCCTCAACCTGTAGCTTGAGAAGAGTGGTCTTCTGTACTTCTCTGTTAAGAACCTGTATCTGTTCCTTCTGCTTCTCATTTTCTATCTCGATCCTGCTTATTTCTGTTGAAGATATTTCTAATTCCTTTTGCTTTTGGTCAATAATGGATATGTATATTTCAGATTCCTTCCTTTCAATTTCTTCTTCCTGCATCTGTTGTGTCATCGTGCTAATCTCTGCAAATGCTGTGTCGAGTTCTTATTGCTTGTCTTGGACTTCTCTCTTGAGGTCTTGTGTCACTGTATTATTGATTTCTTCCAATGCCCTTGAGTTGTTGGCATAGTTTTGGACAGTGTTTCCCTTCTTCACTTTCTTACACAGCGAGACTACTTTGAATTCTAATGCTTCCCTTTCTTGCTTGCTTTCTTCCAACTTGTTTTGAGACCTTGAACTTGTACTTCAAGAGTATTGGAACAGATCTTCCCAACCCTAAGCTCTTTTATAAGATTGGTTTCCTCCTTATAAAATTCTTCTATGGTTAACCCTTCTTCTTCATCGTTTGATACCTCTTGTTTATTTTGCTTGGCCATAAACAATACTCTCTCATTGGCTTCCTCTTCACTGTCACTGTCTTCATCAGATGATGAGCTATATTTGACAACTGAGTCACCTGCATATATATTATCAAGCTTGTCCCATACATTTTTGGTGATTTTACAACCCAACACCTTATTATAAGAAGATTCAATAAGTCCACTGATAATAATATTCTTTTATTTTGCATCATTTACCAAATTCTTCTTACCTTGTTCATCCACAATTGGTGTAAAGCCATTTTGAACAGTGTCCCATACTTCGTAACCTTGCGCCAAGAGATAGATCTCCATTCTTCCTTTCCAGAGTGCATAAATATTTTCATTGAACAAAGGTACACCATTCTTGGTATGCTCAATGATCTCCTTCCAGTTGTTAAACTACTATTGTAGGAACCAAGCTTCAATATCAATTGTTGGAAATAATGAGGGGGGGGGGATTGAATCAATATTCCTTTGAATTAATATTATTATTAATATTTCAGAGCATTAGTTAATATTCAATTATTATCAGTGTTTGTACAATGATAGAAATAAATAAAAGGAACACAAATGCACATAGTCTTTATAGTGGAAACCCCCTCCGGGACAAAAACCACCTGAATTCTTTTCTAATAATTCTTTAGTCCTCAAATCCAATTGAAAAGAAAGCTCCAACTTCCTAGAATCTAGAAAATAATACTTCTCCAGCTCCCACTAGATGGATGCTCCAATACCTAAGATTCTTCAGTAGTCAACTAAACAGATGCCTCAACACCCGATGAGCTAGAACTCGCCCTAGCACCACCCTACCACCCTAAAGTTTTCACAAGCTTGAACCTGTTCAAGACTTCATGCACGATCCTAGCATCACCTTACTACCCTATAGAATAATAAAATAGGAATGGACTCTCATGCCAAGGAAAATGGTCCACTTTAGAATGATGTAGAAGAAGAAGACACACTAGACCATAACTCCAACTATGACACAACCACCTAATGATGATCCTAGACCTCTCGACACTACCTCTTCAACTCTTGGCAGATAGAAACTTGTACAACTTTTACAATGATGCTTTTACAATGACTCTGTACAATGATACTTCTAGAATGATTATATGCAGTGCTGCCCACTTGAAGACTTCATGTGGTGAACTTCTTGCTGTTGTTCTGCACCTTGATTGTGGCTCTTGTCATTCTACCCTTTCTCACTCTTTAGAACATTAGATTATGCATTCAATCTTCTCTTAATGAATATATAATACCTACAAAATGTCTTCAAGGAAATACCCATGACATGATAATAGAAAAACTTACCTCATCCTGCAGAGCATATGTTAGTGCTAAACAAAAGCAACATATTAGAATACAAAGAACCCAATTCAATTAAGAGATGAACATTCATATACAGAAGATACCTATATCTTACCTCTGCTAGATCATTTTTTTTGCACCTTGCTCTTTTCTTCCCTAGAAAGTCTGGTCCTTTGCCCCTTGACAACACTTGATATAGTTTTTTTCTTGCCTTCTAGAAGCATGATATTGAATCTAATGTATCTTTTTGATTTCAGATCCACAATATTTGATCTTTAGTCCTAGAGTATGCCTCTGAGTATTCTTTCCAATGCCATAGCTTTGACCCGATTTGGATTTTTCAAGGCAAAGCTATGCCCAATCTCTCACAAGGACCTAATTATGGCCTAGTTCAATAGAGTGAACTTGTAAGGCATGCCACATGTCATTGTTTACTCCTTCAGCTTTGAAATTGGTATAAAGAAAACTAGAGTCCATGCAATCTTCGCCTCTTTTCACAGAATTCCAATCCGCTTCTCAGAGAGAGAGTTATGACAGTTTTCCCAAGGTCACCTCTTTTAGATGAAATTATGTTGCTTGCAAAAACCCTAACTTCCACTTATCATATCTCCAAAATTATACCAGACAACGATTTGAAATTTGGTCATGACATTCATCAAGTTGTTGGATCAACTGGGCTTTAATTTCAACATCTAAGATTTCGCATAAATAAGGTTATAGAGAAAATTATACGATCACTAATTTCGGAGGATATATGAGATTTCATTTTATAGAGTTGAGAGCGGCTTCTATAGAGAATGTTGGAGGGATTTTGGGAGGTTAAAAAATTATTAATTATTGACTATTCCATGCCACAACCCCATGGGGTTTTAGCCCACTAATTGGGGTTACTAACTTAAATCTTGAATAGCTTACAAACCGTGAGGAATTACGTGTAGAGATATATATCGATAGAAATATATTTTTGATAATGGTTATGAGATGAGAAACCATGAATGATGATGCCCAATGTGCCATGGAAGTTCATGGTCATCCTTGGTGCTTCTTGGGTTGACATCAGTGATAACCTCAGATCATCTTTAAATCAACATGGTAGCTATAGAAAGCATGCGAAAAAGATAATACCAAGAATAATAAAGATGTTTCACATGAACTATATTTTTTTGTAGCATCTAATGGATTTGAATATCACAGTTTAAATTTTCAAGGATGGGAGTAGTCATGCCTCAACAAAGATTTTGGTTCTAGAGGAGGAACCACAAATCAAAATAACATTCAAGAGGAGCATGAGAGTCTATAAATCTAGAGAGACAAGACTCTTGTTGATCAATAAACATGTTACTTTCCCCTTGATGTTCAAAATCACTTGGCATATTAGAAGAGGAAAAAACAGTTGATCGACATTGAAGTGATTCGACAGTGTGCATGAATGAAAGTAAATTTCATATCAATAAAGAAATTAAAACAAAGAAATATCCTAAAGGATTCCTTAATAAAAATAATTTTGATTACAGTGTTCATCAAAATGGGAATGATGCGAGTCACAAAGATCAGGTTGCGATCACCATGCAAGACACGCATGGAAATTTTATTGATACGAGGACAAAGCCACTTGGAAAAGGTAGAAGCTACGAGTCTGCTGATGTATCCAAGATTGAGAAGTGTGAAATTAATCTAGAAATGGGGCTGTTTGAAACCCAAAGTAGTTATGTTTCATCTAGGAAGCTTCAAATCCATAAAGGATTTCAATATGGAAGGGGATTAATTTATATTAAATATGGATCCAATAAATTGAATATGGAGATTTTGAAACTTGAAGAAGAGTCTAATACAAGAACGCTTCATCCAAAAACAAGGACACTAGAAATCCATTTAGATAAATTTTCAAAATCAGGGATGAGCATGGATACTTTAGATAACAGACGAACTGAATAGAAGGACAATAAATTGGATGATATGATTTCAACAACCTCACAAGTCAATCCTATTGGAATTTTTGGACTGCAAGAATTAGGGAAAATTAAAGCAAATAGAAAAGGGGAATTCAAAGAGGAATTTGAGTTTCTAGGTGCTCTAGATGTTGCAAAATTTAATTTAATAGTACGAAGTGAAAATACGCTTCAATATGAAATAATACGAAGTGAAAATATGCTTCAATATGAAATTGCTGTGAAAAAATGAGGAAACATAAATGGAAGAAAGCAAAGAAAGGTACCTATATGCAAGGAAAGAAATCAAATTTACAAATCCAAAGAAATACTTGAGATGCAGATGACAGTTGTCAGCTATTTTTTAGCAAGGGTTTTCTGTCAGGTCAAACAGAGAGAAAGGCTAGTCTTGAGCCAAACGAATTTGAGGGAAAATAAACAAAAAAAATTATTGAAGAGAAGACTGCACAACATGTATCATTTGAAACTAAGGGATTGGAAAGTATATTACTACATGGTAAAAATCAAGCAAGGAAAAATGTCGAAAATATTGGTTGAGGAAACCAAAAAACTGAATTGATGGGTAGTATAAATGAGAGGAAGAGGAAAATTGTTTGTTATAAGAAAAATATTGGTGATAAAAAATTATCATATGCTAAAATTGTGTGTGTAAAATGGTTTGGAGAATTTGTTAAGGAATAATAATAAGCCAAGTGAAGCTTTATGTGGCTTTTCAAGTAACAATGATACCAACTCTTTTAGAAAAATAAAATGGCAGAAAGAAGACATAGGGGACTTGGATGGACTAAAAGGCCAGTCTGATTCTTCTAGCGAGGTAATCTAAGATATGAGGATGGTGCACAACTCCTCAAGTGTGTAAATGAATCATTAGCCAAAACATAAGACTTAAAATTTTAGTCAAGACGTCACAAAGAATATTTTGTTAGAAAACAAAGCTTTAGAGAGAAAGAGAGTGGTAGGTTGCAACAATGATGTAGCCTAAGAGAAAATTTAAAGTGGCGTCAATGAGGAAGGAGAAAACATTATTACGAGTGCAATTAGAAATTCTGATGAGAACATAAAGGGGTAGTGTGAACAACTAAAATTGGCATGGGCATTCTGTGATGAATACTAAAAGTCGTGATGCAAATGAAACTGGTATTAATGAAACTGACTGCAAATGGTAATTTTCATTTCTTTCTTGAAAATATTGTAGTTATTCTTAAGATAGTTGTATAATGTGTATGTTCTTTCATGATTGTATGTGTATCTGAGAGAGAGGGAGTGGGAGTTGAGTTGGAGGGAGAGAGGGAGACTAGGAGAGGGAGTTAGAGGGCCACTTTTGGTTTCTTTTGTTTTCTTTCTATTTTGAAACTTTGTTTTGTCTTGTTCCCCATTATCTTTAGTTGTGCTTGAGTACCTCGTTAATATATCTAATTTATGTGTGCACTCCTTTTTGAAGATGCTCCTTCTCCTATGATGTGAGGCAATTGTTGGTTGCTAAATTTGCCCACTTTTTACCCACCTTGTTATCCCTTTCATCTACTCATTTCATGTCCTTATTGAACGATTTGTATTCTAAACAAGAAAGGTACACCTACTGTCATGTATTTGTGAATTATTAATCAATGAAGCATATTCAAAGAGGATTATTGCCTAAAGTGACTTACTAACTTAATTTTCCATGTAGATTTGGAGGATTGATGATAAAAAGCATGATTTAGCATATGATGACTATCAAGCTCAGAACACTATCTTTTGATATCAGCTACAACAGTGGTTCAACCTATTGACCAGAACAAGTGTTATATTTGTATTATGTTATGTCTCAAGAATCATTATGTATTTTCCAGAAGATAGATTCTATAATCCTAGGCACTGTTAGTTGTTAATGAAATCTATAAGTAGTGATTACAGGGCTGGGAAAGCCACCGCTAGGAGATATATGATATTTTTGAGTTGTAACAATAGCCCTCTCTAATGATATTTTGATTAATAAAATTGCTGATCTTTTGAGTATTTTATACATCTTGATCTTGCCACGGCCCTAATCAGGGAGTTGGGCCCGCTTTCCTAACCGAGCACTGTTGGATTAGATGTGTACGTACGTTTATTTTTTGTTGTGTTATCCCTTTGTTG
Source organism: Pinus taeda (assembly GCA_000404065.3). Classification (NCBI taxonomy): domain Eukaryota; kingdom Viridiplantae; phylum Streptophyta; class Pinopsida; order Pinales; family Pinaceae; genus Pinus; species Pinus taeda. The sequence continues at coordinate 249,002 of APFE031399844.1, forward strand.
TGTAATGATTTCAATGCACTGTTGTGATTCTTAACTTACAGTTACTCTGATTGTTATTACAATTATAACTTGATGTTACAAATTGTTATGTTATTATTAAATGTTCAATGTTGGGTAGGGAAACGATGGCCTACATATAATTTGCATGATAGCCTTGAAATAACCAGTCGAGCCCCAAGTTGACAATTACTGTGGAATTAGGTGAATTACATGATTCATATATGAACTTTGACATTTTGGCATCAGTCATGGAGGATACTAAACGTGAAAAAGTACGACCAGTATTGACCATAGGATTGTTCTCTCATATCAGGGAGGGAAGTTTTTTCAGCCTGCTCTAGGTCCTGAGCATTAAATTATTTTTTTTCTTTCATATGAAACACTCTCTCTTCCTGAGAAGAGGAGATTTTTTTTCTTCACCGTGTTTTAGGTCTCGAGCTTAGAATTTTGTGGTTGATTTGTTTTCCTTCTTTTTCTTTCCTTTTAGGGGCCACTCTCTCATCTTTGGGAGGGAAGTTTTCACCCTGCTCCAGGTCTTGAGATTTCAATTTTCTTGAAAGTTTTCCTTTTATTTTCTGATTATATGAATATGGATACAAATAAAAGGGGCAGAGGAAGACCCCCAAAAAGAGGAATGAAAGATCAAGGTAGAATTGCCTATATCCAAGAAATCACTTAAAAAGATGAATCAGGAGCATCATCACGATCTACTGTTACAGCGAGATCTCATACGAGATCTGTAGGCAAGGAAAATTTTAAGAACCACCCTAAATTTATATGTATAATAAATGGGCTAACCCCCATGACACATAGGAAAAACGAGAGGCGATTTATATATATAATTTTTTTGGCAAATCTCTCAGTAGATTATATTATCTTGTACAGTGATGGAGAATCTTTCACTGAATTATAAAATCTTGTAAGATCTTGGCAAATCTTTTATTGAATAATAAATCATTGTGAATTCTTGGGGAATGTTTTGTTAAATTATGAAACCATATATGATAATAAGAAAACATATTCATTAAACTGTAATATACTAACATGAATGTTTGGAAAAAGAAACATAATTTTCTCTTCCTACAAACAATGTTCCAAGTTTCAGTGGCTGTGTTTGTCAAGATTTTTCCAATACACTCTTTCATATCCTTCTATTAGTTTTGGTAATATTCCACAACAAAGTTCTTGTAGGTGTTGATATTGACAAAGAGTTCTGTCAAGGTAGGAGAGATTAATCTTTTCTCTACAACTTTTGTCAAGCTACCACTTTTTTCAAGTTATCAAATTTCTTTCTTATTCCATAGACTCCAACTGCGAGATAAAAAAAGAAACACATCAAGTTTGTTTACCCCAACACGCCAACAAGTAGCAAGCCCCAACTGTATTATATAAGAAAGTACTAGGTATCCCAAGGGCTTGAAGGGGATCTAATTGAAAGAAGTGACCGTTTTGAGAATCCTTCCAATCAATATATGAATATATAAATGTAGATTTATTATTATTTTAATTGGAAATCTTCAATTAAATAATAAAATTTAATTACGTCTCTTCCAATCTAAATTTCTTATTAGCATAATTCACTACCCTCGTAGGTCTCACATTTTTTAACACCGTTGTAACATGTAGATTAATTTCCTTTTTGGTGAACAATATCCACCTTTTAGGAAAATATGGTGCAGTGGCTCCAACCCCTACAGATCATTAGGACAAACTAAGAATAGCACAGGAGATGAAAGGTTGTACAAACCAACTTATTTTACAAACAACTAATCCAACATCAGTACCTAAACTTTCTCATGAAGATATCATATTGAGATTGTTTGAAAAATGGTGAGAAATCTTCCGTGAGGGTGATGTGGAAAGAGTGATAAGGTTTCAATGTTTTGAATTTTTTCTTAAATCATAAAAAGTTAAAGACCAATATCAATGGAGATATTGGTATTTTTTACTAAATTTTGTGAAATGACTAAATGTAGCTTTAACTATTCACCTTAACATGTTTTTACAATATAATTTCCTAAGTCTATTTAATATCTTCATTATCATAAAAACCAACCTATATCCATCTTAACTCCACATCCACCACTCTTAGGGGGATGAAATCTATTTATCCCTCTGAGCACTTGGTATACCCAGAATTAAGATGGATCTAAGATGATAGAATATCCCCTTTAAATAGTCTATTCTCACATGAATACCATGGTATTACAATGGGTTATCATAAACCTCGAGCTTAAAAATTACTATTACGAATTTATAAAAATTAATAAAATTAATAATTGATTTTTATTTTATTTTTTTATTTTAACCAGGTTCAAATGTTTGACATACATTAAATTACAACATCGATTTTTACTCTTGATCCATGAAGCCCCGAGAGGCATCAAATATTTTTTCACTCTATGCTAGTTTGCATATCACGATATTTGATACCTCTCGGGGCATATTTTTTCACTCTATGCTAGTTTGCATATCACGATATTTGATACCTCTCGGGGCCTAGTAGATCCAGAGTAAAGACGGATCTATGTTGGTTTAATTCCCCCACTTAAATAGGCTACATTCCACGTGAATACCATGGGTCAATACCATGTGCCATTTTTATTTTTATTAATATTAATATTAGGGTTAATAATGTTTTCTTGCATGGTATTAATAATAATCTAGGCTATGGTATTTTGGCCCATATATTTTTCCCATAGGGTTTCACCTTAAATAGAAGGCATTTTTTTGAGTGTCCTTAAATATAAGGTGACTTATGGAGTAAATATAAAAAAATAAAAAATAAAAAAAAATTATAAAGTAAAATACGTATAGAATCTAGCAATATTAATTTATATTCATCTAATAATAAAAATTTATATAATATTATGGCTTATTAGGTAGTGAATAATTATTATTATATATATTTGGTTAATAATATTAAATTTATATTTTTCTATAATATAATATAATACAATATAAATTTATATAATATTAGAGTGTGAATAATTATTAATATTTTTGGTTAAGTAAATTCATTTATAGTAGATAAATGGTTTAGTCTTGATAACTAACCATGGTTATAAGGATCTATTTTACTTAGTTTAAATAATAAATATATATTTGATATAGAAATATATATATTATTTTAATAACAAAGCAACAAATAGGGTATTATCAGGAGATTAGGTATTATAATAAAAATTAGAATATTCATATATATTTGGATATTTTTAATGAATTAATATTTTAAATAAATATTGACATAGATATTTCATAGATATATATATATATATTTATATTTTTTATATATAATGGATTAAGATTTAAATACATTAAATGAATTATTTAATAGATTAACCTTGGATTTAATTTATTTCTCTCCTCGTTAACCTAGCTCCATTGTTATAATAGTAATTTAATATTAAATTAGTTAGAGGTAGGTTGACTGGGGTTCTTGTGTAGAAAAATAGCCGTTAGAATTTTTTAGCCGTTTGAGTCTCTGCTTAGACTATTTAGCATGATGAACTGGATCTGTATCTTCAACTTGTCCTGATGATGAACCACACTAGTTGGTTCGAAACGCGTCGACAAAAGATTTGCTATGTGATTTTGCCGAAAATTCTCTAAACAAATGTTTTATTTGTTTACCATAACTCCCATTTATTTATATTCTTATTAATTTACCATACCTTTTGAGTAAGTATAAAAAAAGGTTTTATTTATTTACCATACCTCCACTTTATTTATATTTTTATTTGTTTACACCCTTGCATGTATATAAGGTGACTTATGGAGTAAATACAATTTTTTTTTTTTTTATTTACCATACCTCTAATTTATTTATATTTTTATTAATTTACCATACCTTTTTTATAAATATGGTATTTGGCCCATAGGATTCACTTAGATAAAACCTATTCTTGAAAATTAGGGCAAATGGAAGGTTGTAACTCCTAATTTCAAGGGCTAAATTTACCTTTTTAACCCTCTCCCTTAAAATAAGGTGTCCTATTTGAGGTGATTTTTAAAAATGTACTACGATACAAAATATTATCCCACTAAAAAATTAAAACCCCTTAATTTCGCGAAAGGACAAACATTCACCCCTAAAATTTTCCATGTCTGTAGGGCAGTCAATTTCACAACTAGAACCTCCCCTGATAATAGAAGTGCAATCCAAGGAAGAAGAAGTAGTAAGCAAAGGATGGGGGTAACTGAAGACTATGAGTCTAGAACGAGAGGAAGACTTGATCGAATTCACTACACCATTTAATTGAGGAAGCGATGTTAAACATATTCAACTGCACATATAAAACAAGTAGAACCTATTAAGATTCCAAGTGAATATTGGAAGATATTCATGGCTCCTGCAACTTCTTCAATCGAGTTCCCTTTTGGAGATATCAGGGGTGATGTGCCTATGAAGCATATTCCTTTGACAACATTACCTAACTTTCATGGTCTTCCTTCTGAAGATCTCAAAACATCCCTGTTTGAATTTGATGCTGTTTGTCAGGAGTATGAATACATTTCTGATGCCCATAAATAGAAGATATTCCCCACTACTTTGAAGTGAACATATTCGAAATGGATCATGGGTCTAGGGGTAAATCTATTACTACATGGGATGATATGATGACGATTTTCATTTACACATATCAAGACCTATACAAATCCTTAGATGTTAAGGAAGAAGTCTTTAAGATTATGCAGAAAGAGGATAAGAACATGGAGGAATTTGTGGAACATTTCAAATATATTTTACAGAGATTAGGCCATAGTGCTCTAGATAAGGACATCTTGAAGATAATTTTTCTCTAGGCATTAAGGGAGGAATCTTTGGAACTTTTGAACGTAGTAGAGTTGACAGTGCTGGACCCGCCAACATGTCAAGTGGATGTCCCTAGTAAGAAGTCCAAATTAGACCTCAGACTATTTGGTGTAGGAGTCCCAACAGTGGGTCGTAAGGTAATGCCTTTACCGCAATGTCACACAAAGGTAAGTAAGATAACACTGTTAGTAGCAAGGGTGTGACTGATGCAGTGAGTGAAGGAATGAGTATGAGAGGTTCGAACACGTAGAAGGGAGAGGAAGGTGAAGGTGCATTCCAGGTTGAAAGGGATTACTCCCAACTAGGCTAGGAACACACAACACAAAGGATATGCATAGCTTCCAGAAGAGCAGTCAACACGGATGTTGCAGTCACAACATACGAGGTAAGATAACATGAACAACACTCATGGATCAGTCTGAGATGAGTGTGATGATTGATATAGCAAGGTTTAGAGAAATGTTTATTTGATGTCTATAGAGCAGTTGACACAGATGATCAAACCATTAACAACAAGATTCATATAATTGCATACAAATTAGTTCATATACAAGTACGTAAGTTAAACAACATATATCATTAAGGAAATCGAAGCATTCCAACTGCAATAACAACATATGCATGAAAATTGGATGGCTATTATTATATAAAGAAGTGTAATTCACAATCATACAATACACCATGTAAACCTACTAGCCTCATCAATGGAATGTTATAGTCATATCTGCGTGCTCCTCCAGATAGATATACAGGCTCTGTGTAATGGAGAAGCCAAGGCACATCATGATATTGTCCAAGCCTTCTTCAAGATAGTCATAGTAGAAGCTTGGATGACCAAAAGCCTTTATAATGAGTTATGAGAGCATATTTATAGTAATGGGTGGGGTGACCCTTGACATTCCCCTTTGTGACAGGTCAACTACCCTCATGACTCTTCACCTACTCTATGATTGTTACATCCAACTATTGACACCTGACTTACACTTGTCATGACTCAACATTACAATACACATGTGCTCATATGAGGCAACATGGCTTGAGCAAGCCTTGCAAGACATCACTGACACTCGGTCCACTATGATGAGACCAACTCTTTGACATGCTTGTGATGATGAAGGTGGTGAACTTATGCCAAGCTTGGTTATCCATGATGGTGTGCATGCACCTCATGGTGACATCCTGCTGAAGCAAACTCTTGCGTCCATGGCAACTAGTGCATTGGCTCGACCCCTTCATCCAACATGTCTACTAACATGCACATGGTCTTCTTGGGTACAGTTGAACCAAAAACACACTGATGCTCATCAACTTGTCGAAGTGCATGTTTAGCCGAGTTGGAATTGTTTCTTGTCTTTGCCTTCATGACCGTGTTGAATGGGTTGGATTGCATGCATGTTCTCAACGACATGCATGCTGCTAGATCCTTTTCATATGATCAACAACACTGCTCACCATGTTTTCTCTGTGTCAACTACTGGGATGGATCCTTAACTTGTACTGGCACAGTTTCATCCATGAGTGCATGTTGTGCCCATTTCTTTTCCTGTTGTTGCTACAAATCAATGCACTATCTGTGTAGCTTCATGTTATTCCTGAGTTGGTACTTCAACACATTCAACTCCTTCTTTGTTCCATCTTCTGCCTTCACGCGATCTTCATGTCACGTTGTCACTTCATAAACTGAGTCTCCAAAGTTGCTTTCATTATCAATGGATGATCTTGATCTTGCAACTTTGCTCTCCCTCTATGTTGTCAACAACCTTCCTCTTGCATTCGCTACATTTACTTCATTTATTGTATTTGCTGCATTCGCTATGCTCCCTTCTGCTGCTATTCATAATGCTGCTCACTGTGATGTTGCTACTTGATGTCCTTGTCCATGAACAACTTAATGTCTTCATGAGCAGGTAAGCGCATGGACACTTGATCAACTGCATCCCCAAGCGTACTCTTAATGGTGTCTTCATCTCTGCTCTCTTGGAAACCATTGTACCTGTACTACTGAGAGGCAGATGAACACCTGTGATACCTGGAGACATGGCAGCACTCATAGCAAGCAATGTGTCAGTCAAAAACCAAAAATAACATGAGAACTGACTTGTAACATACCTGGGTGAATGATCATGAAGGTTGGCAATTTTGACTGGGAGGTCGGGAGAGCGACTACCGAGACTATACAAGGCACAGTCTGGGATGCTAAGAGACTGTCTGACTACTGGAACTAAAAAATGCGCAATCCATTTGGGTAGTTGGCTGCTGGGATTGTGTAATGCACAATTCTAGCTAGGAAAGACTGCTAGCAGAGGGAAAGATTTGTGCAAATTTTGGGCCAAGAAGCCACTGACCTCTAGAAATGTGCAATTCAATATAGGAGGCCAGTGATGGGCTAGAATGTGCAGATTTTGAGAGGAAGGTGAGGCTTCCTTCTGAAGATTGCGCAATGTAGCCTTGGTGAAGGCAGTGACTGGGACAAGGCTGGCCTGATTCGCCGACAGGAAACTGAAAGCAAGTAAGTTGATGAAATACATGGCGATACTAGTGATAGCATAAGTGATAAACAGTGTATGAAAAACATGAATGGAGGATTGGGCAAACATATCAACATGCATGTGGGTGTGGTCTTTCGCCTGTTGGGTGAATGTCCATGCAAACAGTTTCATGCATGCGTCAATAGTGAGATAACAACAAAAATTGAAACAGGGCTAGGATAAGTTAGTATACATGTAAACGACAGTAAGAGTTTAAAGAAATTAAGAAAACAATACTCATACAAGAAAAAATGCGAAAAGTGACAAAAATGTAGTGCAAGGCATGGGAAGCGAGCTTACCCCAAAAAAACTAAGTTCAATGTGCTGACTACTCCTAGATATGATGTGGAATGTTAGAGGTACAAGGTTGATGTGAGGAATGAGCTTTGCAACATACAGTTGATGAGTTTTGATAACATCGAGGTTGTGACATGCATGCCACAAATCTAGGGGAAGCGACACTTGGAGGGAGGTTTCTGAATTATTCCTTGCATGTCACTTCCAACTACTAAACATAGATCCCTTAAACAAGGGATGCCTTTGCATGCTACCTTGGGAGAAGCAACCCATGCATGCAAGTTTGTTTTGCTCAGTGGTGGAGGGAACGAGTCAACTCAACTACACCTACAAGAGACTTCTTGAATGCTAGAGAAAAATGTGCATTTATGGCTGGGATCTAGGCTGGCTGGCCAGGAGTTTTGCATAATTTCTAGGCTGAGCAGCTGATTGCTACCTTGATTTGTGCAAATCCTTGGCTGAACAACATGTTGTTGGGAAATTTTGAACAAATCCTGTTGGGCGGGTTGGTTGGCACGATTGCGCAATCCTGGAGCCCAGCAAGTTGTTAGAGAGGATTGCACAATTTCTGGAGGGAAGGTTTGTTGCCCTCTAGAAATGCATAATTTTCAAGGGGAAGCTGCTCGACTTGCAGTTGGAGCAAGTCTGAGTGAGCTTCTTGTGAAGGGAAAATATCAAACTATGATGGACCAGCTGTCTTTGAGCAAGAAAGACATCGAAGCTTGAGGATTGGATGAAGCAAGGAAAGCTGATGTGAAGATTGGTAGTGAGGCTCCAAAACAAGCTAAGGCAAAATTTTGGAGGGTGGTTGTAGCTGCTACAACACTTGGCGACACACTAGTAGAACTCCAAATCTTTGAATGGACCTTGTTTGTGAAAAGCAAGTCTAACAACTTCGGAGGTATTGTTTAGCTCTCAGCTCATCTTGGCTTCACACTAGCTTGATTGTAAGATGTAGCATCTGCCAGACTCTTGCTTGATTGACACATATTCCAAGCCAAGGTAGAACAATTGTTTCCATTGGGGTTGAGGGGTATATAGGTGCACAAAAATTATAGTCATCAGTCTTATTTTCAGCTCTGGTGTTGCTCCATTGCCAGTAGGCCTGGACAGTATCTCGGTGGAGTCACATAGGAACAAAAACATGGATTTGCTGCTAGTGAGCCTGATCAGTACCCTATCGGAGTTATTTTCATCACCTCCCTACGTAGGAAGCATTTCTCTCCTTTCTCCTTATTCATTTTTCATTTTGAATATTTTCACTTTTCATTTTTTTGTTTTCATTTTCATTGTGCATAACACTTATTCATTTCAGAGGCAGAAGAGAGATCTTGACTTATTGAGATCAAAGGATGTTGTTTTAGTGTGTAAGTAGTTTACTATATATCTAACATGCTTATTAAGGTTTTCCCCCTCACCTTACTCAACTTGACTGAGCTGACAAGGGTTAATCCAAAAACAATCGACTAGAGAAGGTGACACTAGTTAATGCTTAAGCGTTGTGCTTACAACAAGGTTCACTTCGAGGAGTACATACATTTCTTTGATGTATCATGGATTAATAGTAACAAGTTCATCATACAGAGGCAAAATGATAGATAACCAAGTAGTGATAGCTATACAAACCCTCTTGTACTTTACCCAGCTTGTTTCATGAGTCACACATGGTTTCATGCAAAACTAACCTATGAACGAAACAAGCAAACGAACTAACAATCAACAAAGCAAAGAAAGAGAAGAAGAAAAAATGAAAGTTAAGCAAGTAAACAAATAAGCAAGAAGACAAATAAGAAAACAAAGAATGAAAGTAAACAAGCATGCAAGCAAACAACTAAAAGTAAACACTACTCCTACTCCTGCACTGATGGTGCATGGGGCTGATCATGTGAAGTAATACTTCCAATGAAACCACCAACGCATTGGTAGACCCATGTTGGTAAAGGCTTGGATTGTGAGTAACCCAGTTGTGTAGAAGAGGAAACAAGAAAGATATAATAGTGAAGACAACCAGACTTCATGTTTCAAAGTTCCCATGGGACATAAGTGAGTGCATGTGCATGAAGGGTAGTTCATGGACTTATCGTGGTGATGTGTGACACTACGTGTAACTTTGAAGAAAAAGCACACTCTTGACTATGACATGTAATCAATTGAAAGAGGCAAAGATAACTTTCGTCACACATGAGTACTTGTAATGTAGGATTCCTCCAATGCATGGGCAATGGGGTCGTGCAGTTCAAGTGGAGGAGTTGTGATCCATGTCTAAGATGGATCTTCAATGCATATAGATGAGTGATGAGGAGCCCTTATTGATTGAACAATTTCACTATCGGAAGTGAGAATCACCCCAAGAGAGTGAGGGCTTGACATAACCATCGGCTCAGGCTGAAGTACCTCGATAGTCTTGGGTATCTCATCTTCATCTTCCGGTAGATCATCATAAACTGATGGCTTCAAAATATCAACTATGATAGATTCATGATCGTGATAAAAAATGGAAGCAAATGGATCACGACCACCATGATTAGAAAAATCAATTAAATCTTCGATATCCTCATGATCAAATGAATCAAATAGAGGGGTAGATGAAGAGAAAACGAACTCATCCTATGTGTTTCTAGAATAGACAAATAAAGGATCAAGTGGATTTTCAATGAGTAACTTATTCTCTCCGTTGTCAAATGATTGAATAGCATCTGATGAGTCTTGTGAGTCATGAACAATGGGTGAATCCATAGATGAAGGCACACATACAAAATCATGGATGGCAGGTTCACCAAAGAAGCTAGGAAGGAGTGGAGGGGGCTCGGAGAGAAGGGAGTCATCCTTTGCCGAGTGTTGATGTTAAGGCTCCCACTCATACTCTCCATGAATGATAGCGCATGTTGGTTGTTCAACACCAACTCCACCAATGGGTTTTTCCTCGTTCATAACAAATGAAGTGTCTAGAATGGATGAACACAAAAAAACATCATCCAGAGGAACACTTGAGTGTGAAGACAAAGGTCGACAAAAAGAATGCATGTGAGAACTCAAAGGACTCACAACCAAATCTGCATGAACATTGAGTGGAGTGATGTTGGGAGGGTGAGAAGGTTGAACAGGTGTACAAACATGATCCTCGACATCACTGGGCTATGGTGGAACTATTGAATGAGAGGGAGGTGGACAATCCGTTGAGACAGTGCCTGCTCCCACATGAGAATGTGTAGAACTCCATCAACAAAGAAGGCTAAGCAAGGCTTGACATCAAGCTTCCTCTTGGGATGGGTAGACTTCTTAAGAAAATACTCGAACTGGTCCCTAAGATAAGCAAACTTCATCTAGCTCCTCGAAGCTTGAAACTACAAGTCACAGAAGTGCTGCCAAAAATCAATGACGGATTCATGTGGAGCCCTCTGTTGCTGTAACAATTTCTGGTCAAGATGGTCTGGATCAAAATTATAGAATTTGTCTTCAATAAGACCACATAAGTGCTCAAATGAGTGCATGGTGTCAATTGGAAAGCTGAGCACCCAACAAAATGGAGATTCACAAAGTGTGAATGCAAGTGGCAATCTGACCTGTTTGTCAGTAAACTCGTCTTCCTCATGAATCATGGAAAGGAGGTTATGTAAGTGCTCAGGCCAGGCCACTTCACCTTCACCATCATACGTGTGAGTGGACAAGAGATTGAAAAGCTTCACCGAGATGAAGACATCTTCACAATTTGAAAAACACCTCAGGGGAAGAAGAATGCAAGATTCAATGAAAGATATGAAAAGGTCCAAAACTGGATGAGAGGACATTGCTAGTCATCAAGCCCTCCTTCTAGCGCCAGAAATGTTGATAGTCCTGGAGCCACCAACTTGTCAAGTGGATCTCCCCGATAAGAAGTCCCAATTTGCCCTCAAACTGTTTCGTGTAGGAGTCCCAACAGTGAGTCATAAGGTAATGCCTTGACCATGATGATGCACAGAGGAAAGAAAGATAATTTTTTTATTAGTAAGGGTGTGACTAATGCAGTGAGTCAAGGAATGAGTATGAGAGGTTCCAACACTTTGAAGGGAGAGAAAGGTGAAGGGGAGTTCGAGGGTGAAAGGGATCAGTCCTATTGTAGCTTACTCTGTCATTTTATTTTTTATTATTACTCAAAATCCAAAAAAATGAAATATTGTGTTTAAGTTTTGAAAACCCACAAGAAGGTTTGAAATTTTTAAATATTATTTTAAATTGCACAATTAGCGGCATTTAAGATGTTATGAAATTGGTCCTAGCTCATTTGCTAAAGCCCGAGCATTTATGTGAAGCATGATTGAATATTAGCAAAGGAGGCAGACAAAGTGCTCTGCGGGGGAATAACAAGTGCGGGTTATAATTCACGGCTCAACCACTACAGTTGACCCCATCAACATGGTTGATGGAGATCGACAACCCATGATTGCTACAGGGGTTTAGCTTTAATCAACATCCCATACACCCCATACCCCCTCGGCAAGCTAGACACCAACGTTTTGCTCCACCTCACCTCCTCCACACCATCCTCCACTCCCATTCATTTCTGTCTAGCTCACCCACTGTACCCCGTCACCTCATCTCTGTCACTACATTAATTCGTTATCTAATTCCCTTTTTCCCTCCATTTTACTCACTTTTTGGAAAAGAAAAATGGAACCCTGTTGTATTAGTTATTTGTTTTTGGTACAAGCAGCACCAGTGTATCAACTTTCACTTCCAGTTCAGCATTCTAAGCCAGGAACTATCATTTTCAGTCATCATGTCCAAACAAGTAATGTCATCCTCTGTTATCCATACCCCACTAATGGATGTTGAGCATGATATTTCTGACACTTTCTGTATAATTAAACATATTCCCCTATATAGGGGAGTCATTTTAAACCATAAGAATTCCACTGTATTCATGGAAATGGTTAGGCCAGGTGTTTTAGAAGCTTTTGCCCCAAAAACCCACTTGTTTCTAGAATTCATTCAGTAGTTAGCTTCTTCCATATACCCTAAGAAATGTTTTGTCATGAATCAGTTAGGAGAAATTGTCTTCCAAGTAACTTCCTAGTTAATCGACCAAGCTTTCAATTACCTGTATCTGGAACTTATGTCACCTTTATAGAAGAATATTTAATATCATATTATGACAACCTATCATACCAAGAGTTTTCTTATGCTTTATCCTTCTTGGCTCCTACACATGGAAAGTTCTCCCTGGATGACAAATTGTTTTCTTTAAACATATTTGCAGCAGAGATAGGACCAATTTTGCAAATCATTTCTAAAATTCTCGGGATGGAAGACTCCAGATAGGTTGATAAATCATTTCTGGGATTTTTCACCATGATGGTGAAGCTAGAAGTGGTATTAGATATTCCAACATTTTGGGTGGACACTATTAACACCCAATTCATGACTCTGTCACTTACTGGTTCATTTAAATTTCCCTCAGTTGTTACTTATTTGTTTTTGTGCCAGAATGCTGAGCATTTTGCCAATTTGGGGTTAAACATTGTGAATATTAAAAAAAAGAAATAGTCATTGGTGTTCTAGACAGACTTGGTGAGGGGTGATCAAGAAGATGGTGGCATGTTTGAGTTTACCTCTGTATTCCTTCTAGTGGTCTACAAGATTTTTAATGGGACTTTGCCACCAACTTTTGTTCCCAAGGCTCAAGAATTTTTTCAATTGAGGAAAGATGTAAGATGTGGAGACTTGTTTATATCTGAAGAGCATGCAGAAATTAGGCTTTATGGGGCCTCAATCAAACCATATAGATTACCAAATTTTGTGCCAATGAGACTCTTTGCTCTTTAGTTTATAAGACAAAGATTAAATGTGGATCAAGTCCATTTTGTTCCAATGAAAAAAGGTTATCTCTTTAAGTTGCCCAGAACATTGGGACCTTTCATTGTCAATACAAGACATGTTGCCCAAGAGGTTGAAACATTACTAGGTGATATGTGCCTTTTACAAGTTGTGAAGTGGGCTTATGACCCACATCATATTATATCTAAGAGGAGGACAACAAATGGATATTCAACTTTTGTACATGAAAGCAAGCCAGAGGTTGAGAAAATGGAAAATGGAGGCCCTCTGAACACCAAAGGGCCAGAGATTGAAACCCCTATTATTTCAGAAAAAGGTGCAAAAAGAGACAAAGAGGAAGTCATTGATCTTGATGAAGATGAATCATAAACAACAAAAAGAACCAAACTATTGGATGCAATGTCTTCAGCACAACCTGGCTTAACAATTCAATTGCGAGAAACATAGGGTGCAGTAGCTTCTCCATCCTCTAGTGAACTTGTTCATGAGCAAGTTCCTCTTATTCAGAGCATGTTTGCTCAGATAGCTGAAAGAAACCAGAAAATGAAGTTGAATATGGAGGCTCAAGTTGAGTCTCAAATCATTTCTGAGCAAACTAGGTTATTGTCTACCATGGATTTAGAGAAGGGCCAACTTAAAATTGGTCTCTCTCATCCCACAGAGTTGGATTCTCTAGCAACTTTAAAACTATCAATTTGACAGTTGATACTCAAAAACTCCCCATGCTTGACAAAATGAATTTGCACGTGCAGACTGGGCAATTGATTGCCAATGATCTACATCAAACAAATGTGGCAACCATTAAAGTAGACAAAATGTTACACAAAGTGATCAAGCAATTGAAGTTGGAGAAGGCTAATTCTAGAGATCTAAATGCGCAGGTAGATGAATTAAATAATATCATTGTGAAAATAGGAGTCAATCCTCATGATCAACCTGCAATACAAAAGTTATTGAAATATGCTAAGTCTAAAATTCAAATTTTGAGAAAGAAGTTGATTCTTCCTACAGGTGAGCAACCTATTGCTGCAGGGATTGCTAAAGTTGAAAATGAAAAAGAAAATCTTCTACAAGATGTTTTGCAAAAGACTGAGGATATTTTTGTGCTTAAGGAATCATTGGCCAAGCAATAGAAACAAGTAGACACTCATGTCTACACAGTAGTGATGCCAGCCAATACAGAGGATCTAGTGGCACAAGTGATGTAGTTGGGTACAAAATTAAAAATGGCTGAGCATGATTTGAAAAAAGCACAAAGTGATATGGAGACAATTTGTAAATTGTTAGACTTGAGTGAACAAGAAGCTAGAATGGAGAAGGAAAATGTTAAGAAATAAAGGGAATATTTCCAAAGGGCTGAAGAGGAACTAAAAAGGTTAAAGGAGAGCATGAAAGATAATATCTCCTTAATACAAGCTAGGGAAATCCTCTGGAATGAAATTATTGAAGTCATTAGGAATATCTTGGAATTCCTTGTCATTGTGTCCGTTGAGAAAACAATTGTCAGGGACATGGAATGTTTGGTTATGCAAGACAAGAATTTTTTTTTAGAGAGATCCAAGTTTGCAAAAAGAATGATAGATTTTATTAACTCTAGGTCTGATGTAGAGATAAAAGAAAATGACCTTATGGACAGAACATCGTGCACCATTGATTTCAATAAAATGTTTATTGAAAATATCTACAGAAAAACTTCTGAGAATAAGATCAATGAAATAAAAGAATCAATTTCCAGGTTCAATATTCTGTTTGATAAAAGAGTTAGGGCAAGGCTTCCCTCTTTCTAGGATTTACAAGGAAATTTGTTGCCATGAGAATCATATGAGACTTTCTAGTGGAAGCAAAAAGTAAGATTGATGGCACCCATGAAAAGACAACAATGCTAAAGGGAGAAACTATTGTGAACTATCTGAATAAGGATTTTAAACTTCTATGGATGGTAAAGGATTTGTTCAAAGATAAGCGTACTTATAGTAGGATCACAACGTTCAGGATGACACTCAACAAATGGGAAGAAGCAGTAAAACTAAATGTACCATTGTGGAGAAGATACAAAGAGTGGATGATAGAACAAACAAAAGATTCATCAACAAGACCATCTACCCAGACCAACAATCTGAGCAGTGACTAGCAACAATCAATCATAATTTGATTTTATCTCATTTTATGTTGTTTTATTTTCTAATAAAATGAGGTGTCTTTTACCCTCCAATGTAATATTTTAAAATGACTTTTTACTTTAAGCAGTTAGAAAGTAGTTAAGTAGTTCGACAATTTTTGGTAGTTACCAACTAACCCATGATGTATAAAAAGAGGGAAAATGAAAGAAAAAGGGTGGGAGTTTTGGGAATCTGAAGACTACACAATTTTGTACTTGACGAATTGATGATTAATGAAACAATGATGAGTTTCCTGAAGGTGTTGAGTGTGATTTGTAATCTCTCTATTATGTGTCATTTTATTTCCTTCTCACTTTGAATATGGTAATGAAGTTGCTAGTATTTTTTTACTTCCGTGAATAAAGTCAATCCCTTAAAATAGCACTCCCATGTTTAAAGTTCTTTCTCTTTATTTCCTTTGAGTTAAAGATAATAGCTTATGTTAAACACAACATATTGTCTGAAAATTTCCTTAGTATTCTTCACACAACATTTGTAATAAGCATCAAATGGCATCTTGAAATTTTCATGTCATATATAAGCCAAGGGTTTTAAGAATAATTATCTTCATAATCCTCAAGATAAAGACATTTATACTAATAAATGACATGCATAATCACTCTTTAATGTTTTAGGCACAATTTCTCCACAACCAAGAAATTGGTTTCCTAAGAGACAACATTAATTGGTGCCACTGCCGAGGATATGAAGATAAGAATATTTTTCCCTGGGTTTTAATAGTTTCCTCTGGTTATTCAGTGAGGAGTAATATTTGGCTCTATTGAACAAGAATTGCAACTCTAGCTCCAAAAAGGCCTCATACGAGGTCAGATACCTCACATCAAAAAGATCAAGTCCTTTAAGATGTTGAGAGATTAGTTTCCAAGAGGGTTTGGAAAACAAAATCTCCATCTACACCAAGTCCCACACCATCTATAACTAGTAGAAATTCTACACATCTTTTTCCCAAAAATTTAGCAAAAAGATTACCATTTCTTGATCAAGAATCACCATTTACACCAACCTCATTTCAAGAACCTAAATTTGAAGAACAACCTTTAGAGTCTGTCTTTCTCTTTTCAGTAGCTAAAAATATATCTACTATAGTTGTTCAACCTGAACCTATATCAGCATTACCTCCCTTTCATAATTCATTTACCTTTCAAGCAACTTCTACCCCTGCTGGTACTTAAGGCTCATTGAGTTCTGGTGCAAACATGGCAGCACCTGCATTCTTGCTGAATAGGTATGCACCTATTGAGTTACCTCAACAACTAAATCCAATGCCTCAAGGATACTTAAAATTTCTTCCTCGTTTCATGGGGGAATATGAACAAACAGTAGAGAAATATATAGTGGTGTTTTGTAACTTTGCAGAAAATCTTAATGTTGAACACTTGGATGTTGCTTTAAGACTTTTTATGCAATATTTAGATGGTGAAGCAAGAAAGTGGTCTAAAGGGCTTGCTTATAACTCTTTCCCTACATGGGAGGGGATGGAACGCTAGTTCACCCAGAGATGGGGAGAGAAACGAGATCATGGATATTCATTTACAAAGTTTAATTCTATCCAAAGGAAATCTTATGAAAGCATTGCTAAGTTTTTGTAGGTTCGAAGATGATGAAAGAAGATGACAATATGCACGAGTACCTTTTTAAAGACCAAGTTTCTTTGAGAAGAGCATGATCATTCAATGTAAAATCAGATCCACTACATCGTTGATACTAAACACATACCAATTTTACCATTGCTACATATTTTATGCCTTTAGTCGATCCATAATTGTCCATATCCCTACTACCAAAAACTTATTTCCCTTTGCAATCTTCATATTTTCTTGCTCATTTTCACACACCCTTAACCTAAAAATAAAGTCATTCAGCTCCCTTACAAAGCCGAGTCACCCCATTTTCGCTTTCCTTTCTGTCAAATAAACCTTGCTTCAATGCAAATCTTTCCTATATAGTCCCTCAAATTATTATTTCATACTCATGTTAGATGATGGAGGAGTCCTTAAGGCCTGTCTTCTAACAAGTTTGGACCCATTGAATCCAACACATCATCTAGGATCAAAACTAGATATCTTTCAAGTAACTTAAGGCTTGCATACCTTAATGGCAAGTTCTCTCACCAATGAACAATGGGAATACATCAATGTCCCCTATTTGTCAGATCTTCTAGGTGACTTGACTACGACACATCAATTCAGACCTTGTAATATGTACTTAGGCATCTTGACTCTCATTGACATCAATGGTGAGTAGTATCATGTTGGTTACTAGCATTCATTAATCGCCAGTAATCCAACAATTTATTTTCTATATTCGATAGAAAAACGTCTATTCACATAGATAAATAGTATTCCACTAAGTGGAATGAATGAAGACTACATTATTTCAACATTTTGCAGTAAGACTGAATTCAGAATTTAGCAACCATAGCAATAAAGATTCCAATCTCAATGTCAACTCATAAAACCAAGAGAAAGAAGAAACATATCATATTATTTTACTTCACGCTCTATGATCCAACAACAACAACCACACTCTTCGATACACATAGCTTTTGCACTTTTCAACTAAGTGAAGGTATGTAATTTTCTAATCTGTAATCATGTAATTCCTTAAATGCTAAAATTGTGATTTTGGAAAATACCTCACTTCTTTTATATTCCCTTTCTCATTTTCCAGAAAATGAAAACACCTTTAGTTCAAGGGAAAGGATAACAACTTATATTCAAATTTCATGACACATGTCACATTTGATTTCATCCTAACTGACATATTTTCCCAAATAAACTATTATTGCATTTTGATTCAAACCTTTTTATTATATGTTTCGAAATGATCAATTGATGAGCACATTAAATGGCTCACAGTCACTATGGTACCTAACATAGAATTCTCAATGTTTTCAAGTATTTTGATGCAACAAATATAACAAAAGTATTTTACACAAGAACCAATACTCATAAAATTTTGGTTTTCACACAAGAACCAACCATAAAAAATATATGTTGCAATCAAATGTATTTCAAAGTACACTTTGCAAAAGCAATAAAATTTTGAAATGATATGATTATGAAAAGTTCAAAGACAATCAAGACAAAGCCAAAGCTAATTAAGAATCAAAACATTTCAAGAAGATAAACTTATGATTAAGTGAATCAATGGAATAGTTGCATGAGGACATGCAACATTTTCAGTTGGGGGGTATGTTGGGTCTCCAAAATGTCATCCACTTTCACCCTCATTTCCATCATTTTACCCTCATTCTGTAACTCTATATCCCCATAACCATACATTAAGTAACCATTTTCATCATTACATGGGTTTATCATTATTATTTTCCAAGTCACTAATTTTAAGTATTATAAGTGAATTTGAGATTAAATGTTAGAAAATTAACATACACACACACACACACACATATATAAGTGTTATGAGTTTCGTGATATTCTAAGCTTACTTGGATATTATAGAAGGGTCATACCTGGCCACCCAAACCACAAATTTGAATTTCAAATTCCAACTCATGAAGATTTTTGGAATAATTGTAGAAGATGCGGATCATTTACTATGCAAAAGGAGAAGAATCATGGATGAGAGGATTTGTATCTTACATTTTAAGGAGATTGGTTGTAACCACAAGCAAGAAATTTGGATTTAGGAGAGATCTAAGTGTCTATATTTATTGAATACTTATCCTAAATTTTTGTATAAATAGGAGTGCACCCATCATACAAAGGGTTGTGAATTGTTAACTAATTAGTCATTAGTAGCTAGTTCCTAGCTTTTAGTTGGAGGTTTCGAGTTCCATCCAAGCATGTGATTTTTAAAGTGAAGGTAGATAATTCTTGTAATATATTGCAACTTCATTTTATAAATACATACTGCTACTTTGATCTCCAATATGCGATAGTTGTTCAAGTGTGCTTGTTGAGGAATGGAGAGCCCTCATTAACCATAATTTTCATACATTTGTACATACTGGTAACATAGTATAGTTATGATTTCATTTATTTTCAGTGTGTTTTGATTTTATGCAAGTGTGCTTTTCCTTTCAGCAAGTGTGATTTCATTTATGCAAGTGTGATTTTCATTTTCAGGAAAGTGTGATTTCCTTTATGTAAGTGCTATTTTAATTTCTTTATGTTTATCTTGGTTTGTATTAGATTCATTTAACTTGTTTGTTAATTGTTTTTAACTGTGTTATATTAATCTATTCTAATAAATAACCACCTAGTACATATAATTCAGGTATACCTTATTAGTTCTACAAACCCCATGTTGATAATTAATGAGAGGGATTTAACTTACAATTAATTCACCCAACAACTATGCATTGCGTAGTTTCAAGAGGTATGTTCTTAGATTGAGGGTTGAGACTGTGTACTGTGTAGATTAGCAAGGCTGAGTGAGGTCAATTTTCTCAAGAAGGCACCGTTCTAGGTTTGGTTCAGTGTGGGATTGGTAAGGCCAAAGTGGATAAGGGAAAAACTTGAGCATGATAACACACTTGAAATAGTTGATGACATAACATTGATCACTCAGAACACATGAAAAATATAATTCCCCCAATTGGATGACAATGTGACAACTTTCCCTAAGTGTGACACTAAAGGTACACTTTGTGATGACATTGATGACACTTGTGTGACAGTGCTTGAAACTTAGGGAAGGATTCTAATACAAGTATTCATTATAATTATGACTAATTAGTGCCAATATTATGCCTTCAAACAAACCAAAACTACATTTGTTCAATATGTGATGCTTTCCATGCCCAACAGACAACACTCGCAATTGTAAGCGGAAAGTTCAAATGAACCATGGAAAATGCAAATGACATTGAAAGCAAAACATTCTAGAATAAGGATAGATTGAGAAAGACACTTATTAAAGTGAGAAAAATAAAAATCGATGGTCGTAAACATGAACGCGACAGTTGTGAAGAGAAGGTGCACAAAAGTCACAGTAAAAAAATCTCATCGAAATAGAAGAACAATCATGACCAAAAGTGAGAGAATGTCGATGAGGGTGCGCATTGAGTGTTGACATAGGTTGAACGTTGCACAACTACTATCTTTATGGACTTGTGTTATGCCTATTCAAACCTGCATAAAAGAGTGCATGCATGATCTTGTTGTAGACAAAGCATGTGTGAGTAGGTGCCTTTGACACTTACAAACTGGGCAGAAGGATAGAATACTTAACAAACAAATGATAAACCATAAAGTGGCTATGGAAGAATTATTTCAAGATCCACAGTAGCATCCAAGATTCAAGTGTAGAGAAAATTTTGGATGGTGTTTTTTGCAGCGACTACAAATCCATATTCAAGGAAATGATCTATGTAAAATCAAAACACCAAGTTTACATGTAGGATTGATTTAATAGGTATGCAAAGTTATGAAGTTTTCCCATAGTAACAAAAGGAAACAGATTTCTATGACCATATAAAGATGGTATAACATTACCTATTTAGAAAAAGATCTTCAACTAATTGTGACTCGGATTTGGGATATGCCTTTAATTTCTTTAGATATCGTCATTTAATCATATGCTAGTGAAAAGAAAACCATTCCAAAGTATAAAATAAATCAACATACACTCATCATACAAGAATGAAATTTCTTTTTGAAAATCTTAAACATCATTCCAAATGCCAAAAATCAAAGTAGAAAAACCAAAAATGAACAAGAAGATAAGAAGAGGGTCCCATTTGATTTTAGAACAGTAAGAAGAGTCTGTTGGGTTGCCAACAACCTCCCAATGGTATAATTGTAAGTAATGTCAGGAATGGATTGAGCCACACTCCCATAATGAAAGAAAAGTGATGAAGAAATAATTAGAAAACAAAGCATTCGTGTTTCAAGAGGGAAACAATATTCTTCTTTGGGGTGATCCTCCTTTAGGAAATTTTAACCTCCCTGAAGGTTGTATTCCTATTAGAAGAAACAACAATGTGGATATGATTAAGGAAAATGTCATAAATATGGAATCTCATACATTGGCCCAAAATATTCACTCCTTTTCTATGGCTTCTATTATGGAACAAAAATTTAACATGGGACAAGCTTCAAAGTATTAGTTTTCTTGGCCCTTTATTCAATCTTCTCCATTTCTCCAATTCATAAAGTGTCAATTATTATCGTAGTAGCTACAACCTCTTTTCTTCTATCAAATAAGGCTTTGTTATGCTCTTTTGGTAGACCAACAAAATACAAAACAATGTCCTTCGAACTATGCAATTCTTGTGTGACTCCCTTTTTCTTAATCTTGTTTTAAAGAAAACATGGTAACTCATCCTTAGATTCATCCTATAGCATATTTTGAAGGAGCATAACAAATGAACATTTAAGAATACTAGTTCCTTTAAGAAAATTATTTGATAAGGTATGCTAAATAAAATTAGGGAATACTTTCGTCTCTTCCTTTTTCCCCCAAAGATTGGGAATGTGATCAACCTGAAACATTCATTCTAACCAAAATGGGGCTTTCCCCTACTCCTTATGGCAGACTATCCTTTTCCCAAATTTTTCCCTTCCATCCCTTCCTTTTAGGCCTCGCGTTCAAAAAACTTCATCAAAGTTAACTTTGGCAAGGATTCAAAGGGAAATCTAGGTTAAGCCATTTGTGATGGAGTCTTTCATAAAACAAATGGGCATATTCTACATGATTATATATGTTTCATAGGCCTCAACACTAATAACGTTGGTAAAATATGGGCACTAGAGAAAAGTATCTCAATTTATATCTGCACACAATTTCACAAGATCGTTATTGAAGGAGATTCCAAGACCATTATCAATATCTATCACGAAATTCAATGTGGATGAAATACTTCCAAAGTATCTAAAAGTTAGAGGTTAAAATATCAAATATGTAATTCCAAAAAACTCCTATAAAAAAATCACAACTCTCCTCCTCGCTCATGTCCATAGAGAAGGCAATAAACTAGCTAACAAGCTAGCCAATTTTGGTCGCATTATAATGACTCACCCCCTTGACATGGATTACAGTGAGGACAAGAGTCAATGTTCCCAGACTTTGCCATGATATCATGTGAACAACACGAAAAGGGGTTGTGTCCCCTACTATGTTTGGCACATTTCATGCACTCTAGTTACTTCATCAATCATGGAATGAACCCAACAAAAGCTTAAAATTTATTTGATTATGGTAGGTGGAATATGGAGGTAGAAGAGGACCTAATAGGGAAATTCTATCAGATTAGGAGAGCTAGAGGAAAAAATTGACAATATTGACTACAAGTTAAAAATTATAGCTAGGAGACAAACCAACTTGTACTTCTCCTTTGATGAGCATAGTGACTATCTAGTGGTTATTCTTGGATATTTTTCCCAATAATTTTGTGACTCACTCTTCTATTGGTTGTAGCACTAGTAGTATTTTTTGTCTTCTCATTTCAATGTCTATCAAGGTCTAGCACAACCATCCAAATTTTATAAGTTTCTATTAATGATATTCTCTAGTTAAGTGAGGTATTAGAAACTTCAAGACACTAGACTTATGTTACTATATTCATTTTCATTTAGTCAGAATAATAGTAAAAAAAAATTTGTCTATATAATCTTCATTCGCTATAATGCATAATGCCTAATTTATTACTAATGTCAATATAATCCTCATCCTCATTGCAATATTATTATTATTTTATATTTATATATAACTGACCCTAATTGTTACCCTTTAATTATGTTATTATTATATATATATATAATAATATATAAGTATCAAAATTTGTGTGTCTGTTTTTTATCCATGTTATGGGAATGTATATGTTTTAATTTAGTAATATTTAATTGGATCACCATGTATGAAGAATTATTTACTCTCTTACATGAAAGAAAAGTAAACTGTCACTCTTGTAATATAACATATTTCCGAAATTTTAAGTATAGATGTAAATTGGTCGTTAGTGGGTTATCGATGTTAAATTTAATAATGTAGTTTTCTTTATTAGTTTATTAACATTAAATAAATAATTTGTTTATCATTATTAATCAATTTTTATTTTTAAAAATTTATATATATATGTATATATATTTATGAATGAATGAATTAGAGGAGGAAGGGGAAATAGGAGAGTCTCAAGCCTCGGTAAGAAGATCTATTAGAGGCCGTAAAACAGACAGGGAAAAAAGAGAGGAGGAGACGTACAAGGAAAAATTACAAGGCAGCCAGCCAACTCTGGAAAAACTGCTAGCCTCAAAGCCTAGGATGCCGAAAAGCCAGCCCCAAGGCTCCAAGGGAGCCCACCAGAAACATAAATAATGAAGGTTATCTCCTGGAATTGCAGAGGTATGGGGAGTAAAGTCAAGGAAGAAGCCATGAGAAGCCTGATAAGAATAGAAACTCCAGACATACTTCTCATCTAGGAGACCAAGCTGGAAGACATAGTCTTCCTTCAAGCAAGTAAGAAACTTTGGTTTAAAAGTTTTCCAATATTCCTGAAAAAAGAAAGTAATAAATAAAAACGTATTTTCAATTTAAGGATGCTTAAATTAAAAAGTGCATTTACATGTATCTTATAGTAAAGTATGAGATTCCTTTTTAGAGATATAATATTTAATAATAATTATTTTTTTTAACTATAATAATTTTATAATAATTATGTAATATAAATTATTTGGTTAAAATTTTAAAATATATATAGTATATATATGAAATTAATATTTTATATTATCAAAATTAATTAAGAAATACATGGCTATTTATATCTATTCAATAGAAAAAAATTTCTATTATTTTTTTGTGATACAAAGTATTTATTGAAAATAATTTTATTAAGTAACTTTAGTGTGAAAGGATGCTATATTGCTAAATCCAAACTATGAAAGATTACAAAAGTATTCATTTTTGGGTTATCTTAACCATACATAATATAAAACTAAAAAGTTAACAAGTATACGCATCATTCAAAACCATAAGAAAATATGGGAGCAAGGTTTGTAGCACGTGATCTAGGAGGTGCATTTGTGTTGGAGTCACATTATATGTGTCATTTACATGGGCTATTCTTGCATCAAGTTTGACAAAGGTGAAGCATAGGGTTCTCAACATACTCTTGATTTTCTATAAAGAAGAAAACACATTATACCTTTCAAATTGTTTATCCTTCGAGACCAATCCCAAGAGAGTCTTCATACACTAGTGAAAAGCTACAAAGTTCAGTTTTTTCTTGTTCTGTCCCTTGGTGTGACCAGGGTCTCATAAGCTAGTAGGTACCTCATTCATGATTTTACTTTCAGATTCATCTTTCCTTTCCACTTTAGTTTGAGCTTCCAACATACAAATCTCTTCTTTTCTTTGGAGGGACATCATTAAAATAGTAGCAGTATAATCTTGAGCAGAATAATTTCCCTTCATTGACCTTATGGGCTACTTCCCCAACCTGACTACTGTAATGCATGCATTTCTTGGGTGGCATAGTTGTAGAAATGGGGTCACATGTGTAGCAAATGATATAATGAAAATAAATTGTAAAGAAATAAGAGAAAGACCCAATGACAACAATGTTAGGGCTTTGGAACCACCCGACATAATTTCCACTGAAACTCATCGACCAAACTACATCAATTGAGAAACACCGCAACTCAGACTCCACTGAAATGGTTTCCTTGGTAGCAGAGTGAATAGACCCTGGAATAATTAACCAAATATAGAGAAATAGGTTTACCCAAAGATAGGTTTTGCATAATACATTCAAAATAGAACAAGACCAAGAGGGTGAAGAGACTCTTGGTCAGCTAATGATTTTATTCATGGGAATCTCATTACCAGAATAGAAGAGAATCACAAACATACTAGAATAAAACCCTCTCATCTCAAGCAACAATATATCCCACTTAAGACAAAGAGAGAATAAATTGTTTTGCTACACATACGGTTTCCAATCCTCATAGTGGCTTATAGAAAGACAATGCAATTAACCCAAGGAAAAAGATACTAAAAGAGACAAGCTAAAGGAGGAAATGGTCTGTACGACCTCACCACTAGTAATAAATGTGAATCTCCATAGATCATCAACTACATAGGCTAGAGGCCACTACAAGACTTTCACATACCCAACTCTACCACCCATGCACCACCTCTTCCTCAGTCCCACAACATGCAAATACCACATCGACTTAATGCCAGTAACTCCCATAGATGGTTTCTTCTTAGCGAAAGAGTGGGCAAAGAATTGCCAGTGGTAGTAGTGGGGTTAATGGCTTGACCTTACCTCTACTTCATTATCTCTTTTAGAATGTGCAAAACCAAACTAATGCCATAAATAAATAGTTGGAGGTGGTCATCTAGTGCATTACATGTAAATGCATCTTAGGGTCGAACGATGCCCCTAATTAATAAATTCCTAGCATGTCCCACGGTGGTGAGATCGGCCCCTAAGGATCCATCATAATCACCATTAACACCCCCATCAAGGATCCAAATATAGTATTTTACAAAAATCATGTAATATAATAAACTTAACATAATCCACGATGAATTTCGTAATTGGAGAAAAACATTAACATAACATTACTACATAAGTCAACTAAGACGAATATGAAAATATATCACAAAATAAAACTTATGGGTACCTTTGTATCACGAAAAAATCACATAGAAATAACATTGTGATATTGTGATCAAGTTAAGGTGACCCTAACTTGATGTCATATGTGATGAATAAAACCTTATGTTACAATGTGATGACCATAACTCAACATAACGATGTGATGAATAAAATATAATGTCATCAATTGTCAAACATAAATCCAAACATTGCAATGTGACAAATATATACTAACATCACAATTAGACATAACCCTTCACCAACATCACATTTTCATGTAATCCAACTATGGTAATCCATAGTGAACCATGGTAGACCATGTTCAAACATAGTCAACCATGGCCATCCGTGGTCAACAATAGTAAAACATAATTACCCATGGTGAGTCATTATCGTACATAATCAACCAAGGTTAATCAGAGTCACCGATGGAAATGGTTTTCTATAGTCAACCATGGTCTACCTTGTTAGACCATACTCAATCAAAGTCACCTATTGTCAACCACATATAGGCTTAGGAAACCATAGTAAAAAATGGTCAACATTAGTAACATTGCCACATTTGTCAATAATTGTCAACCATGGCCAACCATAGTCAGCTATGGCCTTTAATAAGAAACCATACTCAACCATGGTCAAACATGGCTAGAGATGGTCATTCATAGTCTACATCATGAAACATAGTGAACCATATTCAACATGGTTAAATCTAGTTAGCCATATTAAAGCATGGTCACGCTTGGTTAACTATAATGAACCATGGTAATATATACTCAACCATGCTTAATAATAGGCATCCATGGTCATCATGGTTTTCTACCATGGGCTATCGTAATCAATCATGTTCAACCAAAGGCAAGTATGGGAAACCATAGTTAGGCATGGTTAATTAGAGTAGACCATGGTGAAGATGGGTAACGTGATTGCTATTATCAAATGTTGTTGACCATGGTCAACCATGCTCAACTATAACCGTACCTGGGAAACCATAGTCAAGCATGACTAAACATGGTCATACATAGTCAACCATGGTCAGTGATAGTTAATATCATCAAATGTTGTGAAACATGATTACACATGGTCAATGACAGTTAATATGGCAAAATTTAGTCAACCGTAGTCAACCATGATCAAACATGACTATACATAGTCAAACACAGTCAAACATGGTTAATATAGTTAGGTGTGGTCAATCGTATCTACCTATATTCATGTACTAACTATAGTAAACCCTAATCAACCATAAATTAATTAATCAACCAGAATAAATAAACAAAGTAACTATGCTTATTGATTCTTAACATTACCAATGGAGTCAACTTAGTTAACGCACTCAACAATGGTGAAAATACCTATAGGAAATAAAATCTAACTTTCAGATTTACTCCATTAAATAGAAATGACTTGGAAATGTTTTGTTGAGAGAGAAATCTATGATTTCTC
This sequence comes from Pinus taeda, assembly GCA_000404065.3. NCBI lineage: Eukaryota > Viridiplantae > Streptophyta > Pinopsida > Pinales > Pinaceae > Pinus > Pinus taeda. The sequence continues at coordinate 276,647 of APFE031399844.1, forward strand.
AAAACCTACAACACAGGGGGAAATCATGCTAGGAAATGGCCCATAGAAATTGTTCCAGAAAATAGCTTGCAAAAGGGTAGATGGTTATACCAGAGAACTCCCAATCAAGATTCTTCACATGTTTCCTTGGAGAGCTAGGGAAAATTACATTTGAACTAAAACTTTTACAAAATTTAGCGGTAGTTGAAATTCGTTATAATCGAGATGAAAATATCTGCCATCGTCATCTCGCAAAAATTCCAATTAGAAAGAGGGTGATGTTAGATGATTAGCCAAATGCAGAATTCTGAGCTTCCCAATATGGCAAGTTTCATAGTTTTACAAGAACAATCTGACAATTGAATTTGAAAATGAGTTTGACAAATGAATTTGAGGAAAAGCATAAATTTTAGCAAAGTATTTTAGCTTTAGATCTTTGAAAATTGGATTTTCAATGATGAAGTACATCGTCATCATCCTTAAAAAAACTCATTTCATTATGAAAGAAAAACTTCCATATTAATTATAAGGTTAGTAAAATAAATTGCATATCATTACTTACATTGACATAAAACTATGAAGAGAATAAAAAATATACTACAAAGTCCTTACTATTTATCAAATATAAAAGCAAATAAAGAAAATAAATTTGACAAATGAAGGGGTGGAAAAATTGCAGATTTGGTAAAATAATTTAACTTTACATTTTTGAAACTTGAATTTTAAATTATGAAACATCAATATCATCAAAAAGTCATTATCACCAAAAACAAATTACCATTTTCATTTAAAATAAAGGTGAGGAAAATAAAAAGTATATAACCATTAAAAACATTGAAAAGTTAAGGGAAAAAATGTTTTTTATAAATATAAAATCAAATATATAAACTAATAATTATTTAATAAAAAATTTAGAGTGCAATAATTTTTTGGGTGTATAGATTATAAACAGAAGTAGCCTTCTCCACAATAGAAGTATAATAGATACCTTCCATAGAATCTTACAAGAATATGTTGTGTATACAACAATTCTTAGGAGAGTTAAGAGAAAAACAAGACAAATATGTGTTACATTATGACAATTAGAATGTCATTCATTTAACCAAAAACTAAAGCATATCTTTTTAAGACAAATCATACTCATATCAAATATCATTGAATTCTTTAACTGGTAGATGATGGGTTGTTATAATTGGATAAAATACACAATCAAGATAATTGGGTTGTTATAATTGGATAAAATACACAATCAAGATAATTGAGTTCATATGTTATCTCATCATTTTTTAAGGAAGAAAAAACATGATGAAAGCATCTCAGAAAGGATTAGCAAAGAGATAAAATAATGAAAAATATTCACTGAAACTTGTATGTGGTTTCTAGTGGGATATTATTACTTATGAGACGAATCAAAGTAAATAAATAAAACAATATATCACTTGAGGATTTTGTAACGATATTTTAATGATTCTACTAAGTCATGGTTTTGATAGGTGATTTTTGGTATTGGTCCATAGTATTACATGAAATAAATTATATAAGTATATGGGAAAAAGTGAACTGTAATAATTGAATATGAGTAGATAAGAAGTCTTATGTATAATTGAGAGGAACCTTATATATTTAACATTCATAATAAATGAAATCTATTAATAAATTCTCCATAATTTTCCTTATTATTGAGTGTTCCATTTAAATTTGATGCATTGTCGTAATTTTTATATTTAAGATAATTTATTTTATTTAAAGTTTATTTTTTCTTCTAATTTTGTTAATATTGATTTAAAAAATATTCAAAATATTAATGTAACTACCAATTTATAGATAATTAAAATAATTTTTTATTTGATTTAAGGAATATAATTTCAATTATTTTATATAATAGTTAATTTTTTATATTTAAAATTATACCTAAAGAATTAATTGTTTTATAATAAAGTTATGACGATTTTAAATATATTTTTTTTTAAATTAAAAATACAATGTTCAAAATTTTTGAGAAAAGTTTTTCATTTTAATCTTTAATAAACTTTATCATTATAGTATTAAATGTTACAATATATTTTTTATATTTAATATAATAATAATAATAAATATTTAATTAAAAATAATTTAAAAAAAAAATCATTTTAATTTACAAAAAAAATAATAAGTTTATAAAAAAAATTAAACAATTAATTAAATATAAAAACTGATTTTAAATCGGTCATATAAATATCTTAAAAATTAATTTGATTTTTTAACCCAATATCTAATATCACCATGGACTACCTTCAAAATATTTTGAATTGAGAAAAACGGCTTTTTGTAAGTATGGTGTATTTTGCTATGCAAGTAAAAGGAATAAATTGTTCCTTTCTCTTATTTCGATCAATGAACTCGTTTGGAAATTAAAATTTTAAAAGGTAATAAACCTTACCAACTGGACGTAGGTCGAAAAATTGACGGTTAGTTACGTTGATGATAGGGTTGATTTGTGGAGTTAGGATTTAAGACGTCGTTGATTTGTGGAGTTGGGATTTAAACGTCGTGAACATGTTTATGGTCATTTTTTAATGGAAGGTTAATTACGAGTTTAATAAATAAATTTTCAGCATATTGGTAACGACAGCTTCCTTGGCAACATTCTTTCGTTTTGAAAATGTTGCTGAATTAGTAATAATGCTTGTTTTCTTTTAACTTAATATTCCATTCATTCGTTATTATCCAAAAATAAATAAATAAAAATGTAAAGGTAATTATGATTATTATAAACAAAAATGAAATTAGAAATAGGGTTCAATTCATCGATTATTATTTAAAAAATCATATTAAAAGGTTATTAAAAAAATAAAAAAAATCTTCATATATCAATGCAAAACGAATCAATGTGCTCTCATCAGAATTGTTTCTTTAAAGCAAAAATGCAAAATAAGATTTGATTTTGTATATATTTATTGCAGAATTTTGATTATTATGATTTTTGTATTGAATGTTATATAAATTTTTGTTATATTTTGACAAAATTTAGTAGTGATTTTTGTAAATCTAAATAAAAATGGTCAAATTTCATAATTTTAGGTTTCCTAAAGGATTTTGATGGTGCTGAATCCATTTCCACCATCAAAAGTATGATTCAAGCACTGCCTTTACAAAAATTTTGAATTTTTTTATCTAGATCATTTTTTGGTCGTCTAGACAATTCCTCTACCTCCATAGACGACTCCATATTCATTTGTGTATACTTAATAATATTAATTTTGAAATACTAAAATTATAAATTAATAGAAAATAAATTTACTTAATTATTTATAAATTTCATATTATAAGTAATTTTACTTGAATCATTTATAAATTTCATACATTACGTCATATGTTCAATCCACATCATTATAAAGAAAACCAGATTAGAAACATATCAATGTGATAAAAATTCCGGATCAATGAAAAACAAATCAATATTTCCTACTAGCAACCTTGACGAATCAATGTTTCGGAGAATTGGAAAAAAGAAACTGTGAAGTAAGCTGTGTTTTATCATTTTGATTTTCCATTTGTTTATTCTTTAAATACATGGAGTATTTCTTATAACATGACACGTCATAAAATGATGGAAATTATATTTGTTTAGTCTTTTAAATTACATTATACAAATTTAATTATTTAATATTTAAAATTTATTTATATATTATATTTGTTTAATCTTTTAAATTACGATATATACTTTTAATTATTTAATATTTAAAATTTATTTTATATATATTTAGGTGGGTGGTTAGGAATTTCAAATATTTTATGGATATAAATTCTAAACTTTTATAATTTGTAACATTTCTAGTTATTAAATATTATGATTTTTTACTTTTGGTGTACACATTTGATCAAGTATGGGCTAAGCAGAAAGCTCATTAGAAATCTTTAATGTTTAAAATTTTTATTATAATTTGTTTTAAAAGGTTATGTCAAGTCTTGAATTCATATGGAGAAGATACTAAATAAAAAATTTCACTCATCATAGCATTAGACAAAAATTACTTCTTTCACTAGGAATAAATCATCTCAGTTGGTAAAAGTAGCCAAGGAAGGTAAGAAAGAGAACACTAGAGGAAACTAAGAGGAAGAAAAGAAAAACGTTACCTTGAATATGACATTGTTAAGGTAAGGTAGGACACCACTAGTTAGGGAATTCTTTAGCTGGTATGTGGCCATTTGAATCCGTAAAACGAACTTGAGCCTATGTTCATGAGATGGACTAGGTCTTAATGCCCTTGTAGAGACCTTTCTAGGTCATTATCAAGACATTATTCTCGGAGTGGAGAATTGGCTCGAGGGAATAATTAGACATAATTTCCATTCTCATAGGTTGGGAGTAGTGTGCTTACTCCATTATGAATTTCTTGACAATCTAACTTTCATAGAAAGTACTCTAAAACCATTATAATCTTCTCATCATAGAATTGTTATTGCAGATGATTAAAGTATATGAAAATTTGACTTTCAATAGTGACTTAGTATGACTTTTTTTTGAAAGTTCTTATAAGACAATGGAATGGAAATATGTGCAAAGACTCTGATATTATTTTAGTAGAAGTTTTCTATGTGAACGAATATGACAAATATTTCTTGATATTACAATTCAAGTTTGTTACAAAGATATATTAAAAACATAGATATTGTAGAAACAAGTTAGATCTCTACCATTATAAAATAAGTCTAACCAATATCAGTCCTTGTTTCTATATATAATTATACCTAGGAAGAGTTGGAAGGAAATGATAGGTCCCAACCAAAAGCCAGGGCTTGCCTAACATTCACAACATTGGTAATAAACTTTAAAATAAAAGTACAAGGAAACTCAAACTATGTTAGGTTATAGTGAGGGTTATGCAATAACTTAATAGAAAAACAAAAGACTTCCATCATATAGCATACAAGGAATAATTCTATGATATGAAACCTCTACACAACATAATACACTGAAGCTTTTGTAAAAGAACAAGAATAACTATACAGAGAAGTGCTTGCAAATAAAAGATATGAGTTAATACAAATTAATTAAGAGATAACCTATGTTCGAAGAATATAAAAACCTATCAATGATAAGTTTATATCCGAATACAGGCATAGACAAAATAATAGTAATATCTACAAATAATTAAAAGTTGTCACTAGAACAAATGATATGTAATACATTGAGACTAGCCATGCAATTAACACCAAGTCGTGAAGGAAAAAAACTTTCATAGTCCTACGAACATTTGTAGAAAACCAAAAGCCATAAGTTTTCACAACATAAATATACAAATAACCCCAACTAGTTAATAAACCCTAAGAGTAAGGTATTAATTTCAAAGAATCTTAAAAAGAGAAATTGCACAAAAAAAATATTTGTACAATACTTAAGTTATGATGAAACCCTTGTTTCTTTAGGAAAAGAAAAAAAATTATAGATTGTACAATGGTTTACAACTTGGGATAAATCCACAAGCAAGGAAATGTGAATGAAACAAAATTTACATAATGAGCAACCCAAAGCAAGCCATTAATAAAATCCAGATGGATTAACAACATGCTTCCCTTCCAAAAAATCTTTTAGCCGGTCTACAAAGGAATCTGATAGAGAACCTATAAAGGGGGAGCCAAAAATAACAATATGTATGGGGAAGAGAAAACACATCCTGAAAGTGTTAACTTCATTTTTGTAGAAGGGTTTAACCAATTTCTCACGTGCAACCAACAAGAGTAGGACCAAAATTAACATTGGAAAAAATTCATTAAACACAGAACTGTAATAAGCAAAGAAACTGTAAATAAGTATAAATACCTTGGGTTTTTTCTTCACTTGTGGATAGAATCCATGCTAGACAAGGTTGATAATATCAACAATATGTCAATAATTCTAGTGACTAAAAAAATCCTTACGAAAATAGGAAGGAGACTCACCAAAATTACCCCGTATGTTGGGTGACAAGGGTTTAAACTCGACGAATGACATCCAATACTATCCAAATCTATTGTAACATACCTGTGAGTGGAGAACTCAACAAAGGGAGAAAATAGAAACTATAAGTATCTCGTAATGAGTTACAACAAAGCTGGAAGGTGATAACAAATCACCATAAAAAATACTCACCAGAGAAGGAAATGAATAATTGTAAGGATAAATCTGAAACTATATAGATTAGGGTTTCCAATAGGGTAGCAAAGCCCTCACTAAGCCAAGTCAAGTAGAAAATGAGCTAACAATGTAGTGAGGGAAAGTGAGTTAGTCACCTTAAATTCTCACCATGAAACAAGAGCCGTTTGATCATAACCCTAAAGATCGACAGTGGAAACCATTCCACTTAGCGACAATCACATCAACCGAAATGACCCTCTCTTGCATGACAAATAGAGTGTAGATAATCTTTTGAGCAACATTACATGGTGGGATAGTAAAACATTGAAAACATTATATCTTACACTTAAGACATCAAGGGTATCAGGTTAGACTTTGGCTTAGGTCAATAATTTTAATTTCATTAAATACGGTGAGGCCTAACAAACTTGAACATAGTATCAATGTGTTCCCATGATCAGGTTATGCATACATTGTTTATAAAGAGTTCCAATATTAATAAATAGTAAGTAAATGTGCAAATGTCAATGCTTTAATAAATTAAGAGTAAAAGTTGGTAAATAGGAGTAATTTTTTTAAAATGGAGTATTGGTGGATGTTACAAGTGGTATCAGAGCCACAGTTTTAACACTATGGTTGGTTTGGGAAAACAAAGGAATAAAAAATAATATTAATGTTTACAGATGAAGCATAATGAGGAGAGGAGTTGGAAGTACACCACTAGTAAGACCATCCATAGGATCTGGTCCTATAAAATTTGCAGAAGCAATTTCTAAAATGTGGGTTCGATTAGAAGAAGAGTCTCAAAACCCAATGGTTATGCTGCTAGAGACAGTTCAACGATTAAAAAATGAAACTAATCATATAAGGTTTGAAAGTGAGAGGTTGATGCAGGATCAAGAACAGATCATGAAAAGTCTCTCGGATTGAAAAAACCACAAAAATTCTATATCAATCCCTAATAATGGGAACAAAGATGAACCACATAGGAAAATAGATGATGATATTTTATAAAAGAGCCATACTGAAAGATCAAAAGGATACAAATATGAAAATGAAGAAGAATCTAATAGTGCCTCACATCATAAAAGGGAAGAAAAGCATACGATTGAATTGTAGGTAGAATTTAATAAAATTGAACCCCCTACAATTGATGGTGAGGAAAACTAATCCTCTGAAGCTTGGTTAATTAAAAGGAAAAAATACTTTATGGTCTACAAATATGATAACAACCTAAAGGCTCGAGTGGAAATTTGCGAACTACAAGTTAAAACCACCTTATGGTGGGAAGAGGTGAAAATTGTGTTGGGGATTGCTGAGCAGGAAACAACATGGGAAATTTTTTGGAAGCATTTAAAAGATATATATTTAACAAAATAATTTTATGATGAAGAAGAAAAATAATTCCATGACCTTGAATTGGGACAACTCTCCATGGATGAGTTTGTAACAAAGCCTACATATTTATTAAGATATGTTCCCTACATATGTGAACAAAAATCTAAAGTGAAAAATCTTATAAGTAGTCTTCTTATATTCATGAAGGATTCATTAGAATTTGATAATCCTAAAACAAAGGATGAAGCCATTTGGAAATATTGAATACGTTATAAGAAGATTAGTAAAAAAGGAGAGGGTTGTATGAGTTGGTCCAGCAAGAAAGGACACAAGAATTTCCAGTGCAACAAAAGCATAAAAGCTACCAACCAAAAAAGGTCACATAAAAAACAACCAAAACAAGCTCTCTCAGAAAAGCTAGTAGAGGCCCCAACCATAAAATCAACTTAAACAACCAGAGATATCTAGTAAACCATAATTTAGCCAGACATATAGACCCCCATTACAACAATGGGTTTTTGAGGAACCACATTACTATAAATATTTTCCCTAGCATACTAGAACAAAACATGTCGCTAACAATCAATAATCTTCTACAGCTAGTGAGCTCATGAGAGACATACCAAGAATTGATGTTGCTTTGGAGTACCACCAAGCTCAGCATCAATGTACCACGATAGATTTTGAAGGTAAGATATTTAACCATGTTATATATATTCTAGTAGATCTGGGAAAAAGCGTAAGTTATATCAATCCCAAGATAGTAGAAAAATGTCATTTATAAACCCATAAGTTTAGAAACCCCTAGTTTATACAGTTGGCCACTAGAGCAAAGCGAATAGTGAGTACTAAAGTAGAGAAATGTCCTCTTTAAATAGAAGAATAATAAATTAAGCTAAATTCAAATATGTTTCCTTTAGGGTCCTATGACATGATAATTGGAATGAACTGGTTAGAAGGACATTGGTCTTTAGTGAACTAGAAGGAGAAAATTGTTAGCTTCATCACTAAGGAGGGTATTAGGCAAGAAATTAGGGATTAAAGAGGTTCATGAAATTGCACCCCATTACGATTTCACAGCTAGGAAAATTAATTAGGAAAGGCTATCATATCTATGTTATCCAAGTATGATACACTAACTCCAAACACAAGACAACCACCTTAGAGAATATACCATTTTTTCAAGATTTTTCTCATGTTCTAGGGTTGCATCCTAAGAAATTTATTTAATTCACTATGGAATTGTTCTTAAGAGCTTCGCAAGTGTAAAATTGCCCTTACCACATGAGAATACTTGAATTAACTGAATTAAAGATGCAACAATATGAGTTTCTTCATAAGCGATATATTCACCCAAGTGCGTCACCTTGGGGAGCCCCTAAGCTATTTGTGAGAAAGAAAGAAGACACTCTCAGACTTTATATTGACTATAGGCAACTAAAAAGGTTGACTATCAAAAACAAATATCCATTGCATAATATTGGTGGTTTATTTGATCAAGTCAAAGGAGCTACACTGTCCTATAAGATTGATTTACTATCAAGATACCGAAAAATAAGAACAAAAGAAGAGGACACATGTAAGACAACATTTAGGACTAGGTTCAGTCATTCTCAGTCTTTTGTCTTTCCATTTGGGCTTACTAATTCCCTAGAAATGTTTATGAATATTATGAATGACATTTTCCATCCTTACCTTAGTAAATTTGTCCTAATATTTATTCACAACATTCTCATTTATTCAAGAAGCTTGGAAAAACACAAGAAACATCTACAAATAGTCCTGCAAACCCTACAAAAGCACCACTTGTAGGCTAAGTATAGTAAGCGTGAATTTTATGAAGATTAGATACAACATTTGAGACACATAATTTCTGTAGAAGGAATATATGTGGACCCTAAGAAAATAAAAAGTATTATGGAGTGGCATGTCCCTAATAATGTTGCTAACATTCAGTCTTTCATGGGTCTAGCTGGGTACTACTGTCATTTTATAGAAGGAATTTCTATAATTTCTTACCCAATAACTTCTTTGTAGAAGAAAGGTAACACCTTTAAGTCAAAAACATGATACCAACACAATTTTGAACAACTGAAACATTTATTGACTACAACCCCAGCACTAAAAAATGCAGACCCAGAGAAACAATTTGTAAGTTGAACGAATGGATGCCAAGAAGGAGTAGGAGGGATGTTGTTGTAGGAAGGAAGAGTAGTAGCTTATGAATCTTGAAAATGAAAAGAGAATGAGCAGAGATATTTTGCATATGATTTAGAATTAAATATTGCAGTACTTTCTTTAAAGGTATGGAGACATTGCTTGTTGGGTAAAACATGTATTTGAATGACCAATCATAGCAGTATGATAATTTTATTTGAACATCCTAACCTTAATGCATGTCAATCTAGATGGATTTTTTTAATAGTGAATTCAATTTTTATTTTAAACATTTTAAGGGGAAGGAAAATTAGTAGCTAACGGATTAAGTAGAAAAATACATTATGTATATGAAATCTCCTATATTCAAATAGAATTATATTTTTCAAATCAAATTAAAAGGGTTACCTAAAAGATGTGAAATATTTGTTATTATTGAAAAAAGCTAAACAATAAAACAAATATGAAAATTAGCTTAAATATGGTTTTAATAAATATAATCTATTGACATATAGGGGAAGAAAATATATTCATAATCAGTAGGCTATTAGATAAATCATGTTGGATGAATTTCATAGGAGCCCCTATGATACCTCACTGACCTATCAGAAATTATTTTCTATATATTATAAATTCAGAAGGTTGATTGTTAGTATTTAAACTTATTTAGTATTTAAATTTAGGTGATACATAAATTTAGTGCAGATTATTTTAACTTGTTCAACATGTAAGACTAGATTTTAACGTGTTTGGGAATTAAAAATTGAAATTTCAATAGAATTTAAATTTCGTATAGAAATGTTACTCAAAGGAAGAAGAAAGCATACTTTGAAATTACGTTTCTGTCCTAGTGCACATCAGGTAGTGAATGAATATCATCGACAATGGTATTAGTAGATTGAGGATGCAATAAAAGAGTGAAGAAGATCCACATATAAACAAATGAAAATAATTTCAATGAATCGTCAACATGATGAAGTTGTTATTGCAAGTATGAAAAGATGAGTAATATCATAGGAAGAAAATTTCCTCAAAATTTCATTTTCCTAGAACGTTACCATGGGTTTCTAACAATTATTTAAAAAAACCATGGCCAACCATGTTTCATCATGGTCAACCATAGTCAACCATGGCCAATCATGGTCATGAATGGTCGAGCATGACTATTTGACAAAGATTGTTCCATTATGGAAATCATCAATCGTAAGACATTATAAATAACCATGGTCAATCATGGTCAACAATATTTACAAATGTATTCTTACATGGTCAACCATGGTTAATAACTATGCTGCAGTGTCACATTGTGACAACCATCATCAAGCATGGGAAACCATCGTCCAACATTGCCCGATTTCACATTGTGACAAAGATTGTCTCAATATGAAAATCAACCATGGTCAACAATGTTTATTTAAGTGATTGTGTTATTTATCTTAGGCTTTATATAAGTTGGGATTATATTATTCCATTGGGTTTTATACTGTCTTCGGTTTTGTTATAACGAATACAAAAAATCTCGAAAATTTTGGCTCACATTCAAATTTTGGAGCCTATCGTGGATCTTGGAATTGATCATCCGTGGTCGCTTGTTGGTAAGTTGATGATTTCAAGATCCTCTCCTTGATAGAGTTGTCCATTTTCTCATGTTTATGTAGCATGTGACATGTTTGCGAATAGGGGTTTTTATTTTTCATGCAAAGAGTGTTATTTTTCATGTGAGGATGAGAGATTGTTATCACATAGACATGTTTCACACTCACTTAACAAACTATTGTGATGAAGGTTGTTGCATCAAAAAAATTATGTCTTATGCATTATGGATGGTCTACGTTGTGTCACTAAGTGTCTCTGTGCAATCATAGTCGAGTCCTATCAATGTTTACATCTATGTCATTGATTTCACAATTAGTCATTTCCCAAGAAAGCTAGCCTTATTCATCTTCCTAAAACTTTTCACTTTGCTTCTGCAACCATTAAGCTTCCTCCCTTTCTTGTTGCAACCCCGCAGCCTATAGAGACCCCACCCAACAGTGGTCTTTATAAACGCATAGAGTAGTTAGGAAACTAGCATTACTCTCAAGAAATGTGGAGAGTAGTCTAGATGCCCGCCATTTAGAAACTACACAGAGGTGTACTCCCAAGACCCCCATCCTATAGTAGTGTTTTGTGCCTCAAGACTGTGAAGCGTTGTCCATGTTGTCCTGTTGATCTTGCATGCAGAAACTATGTAGGTGGGCCTCCCATGGCCTCATATCAATAGTAGTCACGTCCCACTGAAACCATATCAATCTGTCACCCGGTACCTATACTAAAAAGTGACATACAGAGATCAATCCCAAGGATTTGAGGAGAAGGACTAAAATACAAAGTAATGGAAACGATCAGTACTACATGAAAAATTCAATGGATGCATGATCATCTCTAGGGAAAGTATGGTGAGTAAAGAACATGTTCCGAAGTACACATCTTATTGAGTTTATAGGAGTGTTTGTCATTGTCATATCATCATGTCCTCAGTAACATGCATGTGTGCAAACACAAAAAAGTCAACTCATGTGTTTCATCTACTTTTCTTTCTTTCTTTTCACTCATTTCACTAACTCTCATCTTCAGCATGTTGATTTCTATGTCATGCTTGCGACCTTGTTCTAGTGATGTTGAAGGTATGTGTTTGAGTTGTGTTCTCTATGTAAACGTCTATCGCACTCACACATGATGTTGTAAGCACAGTTGTGCAAGCGTTGTCGTGGTCATCTAAAGGTCTATTTGAAGTGTTTCACTTGTCACTTTCACCGTTAGATAGTCCTGTAGTGACCCACACTGCATATATGTTATCTTGTTGGTTTGAGGTCTCCCAAACTCAAGTCATGTTGAGTGTGTGTTTGCAAGGTCATGTATTCATGAGTTCACTCACTCACACACTTAGCCATTTTATGAAAACCTATCTATGAGATGATGCTCCAATAGCGCACCTTCATTGAGATGCACTGCATAGTATCACACCTCAGTGATCATGTATTGCTAACCAGAGTTTCACAGAGATCAAGGTAACCTCCACAACAGTCTACACTATGCAATCTTGGAATTAATCTGACTAACCATCACCCAGAACAACACAAAAGTTTCTCAACAATTCATCTCTATCTGTGCTACCCACAAGAAATTCTATGAAGCTAGTCATTAATTAACTAGAGAGTTTTACTGGGTAATGGCCCCGAGCTTCACTCCTCCAAAAATTTGCACAGAAGCTGCTAGCATGCTCACCTCCACTGACTAAAGAAATTGCACATACATGAAGGATAGGCACCCAGTCCCTCTCACTACACGACCCTCGAAATTTTTGCAATTTTTTTAGCGAGTCACCCTATTAGCCGGACTACTGCTCCTCCTAAAAACTGCACCATTTTCATGGGTTGTCCTCCAGATTCTTGACACCTTCTTAGCCTAGAAATTACAAAGAGATATCCTTTAGGCTAGCTTCCCATATCTCCGCAGTTATTTCAAGGAATCTGCCATAGCCCACTGATAGCCTCCCAGAGAATATACACAATTTTCACTACTATTGTCCTCCATATTGCCTACCATGCCTCCCTAGAAAAATTGCACAATTTTTCCTTCCAATGGAGCCAGACCATACATATGGTCATTGCTATTCTAGACTGCTCATCTCAACCTCCGAGTGACCTCTGTGTAATTTTCCTTAATAGTGCCTCAGATCCCACATCTGAGCCTGAAATTTGCTCTGTGCAGTTTCAAAGCCTTGTCCTCTCTCCTAGTCACCTGAACTGAAAACTGAAAGATGATGCATCATGGTAGACTAGGCAATTTCTAGATCTGATGGAGTCTCATCATGAGTGACTACAAATACAATTACATGGATGTAACATGTTGTGATAATGAACAAGATGAACAAGTAGCACATGCTACAAGACTTTCTCATGGTTGGATGAACCCACGAAGCATACCAAGCAGCAAGCAAAGGAGATACATACGCATGTGTGCAACGTTAATTGAACACCAAGACCATCGAAGGCTTCACACACCTTTCCATACAAAGGTGAAGCTATGATACAACAAGAGCTATGGAAGTCCAAGAGAACCTAAAATTGAAGAGTCATGTAAGTCTAACAATCATGAGAGAAGTCAGACAGTCACGAGGGCCAGTCTCACCCTTGGCTATATATATCCCTCATTTGTACATGCAAAAGACTTTTCACCTTGGCTCCTCCCACATAGCCTTGAGAGTATAATATTTCCTTCGAGGAGTGAGTAGTGGCTCCAATGCCTACTATCGAGGTTATTGATGTAATGGTGTATGGATGTGTCATGGAACTCTCACATAATTTAGAAGCCTGTTAACATGCTAGCATGTTTCCACACATGTATTCTACTCATTTTTAAGACTATTCTTTGGATGCTTGTAATTTATGTTTCTTTTACTTGTATTAAGATAGTTGAACTATTTCTATTGTTTTAGTACCTATGCTATTAGAAATGTGTTGTATCAGTTTCTAACAATGTCCCACCCATGTGGGCTATCCCATCGGACACTCGACATATTCATTCTTGTAAAGTTGTTATAACTCCTTTTGCACCTGTGTGGACAATTCTACTAGATGCTATGCATGCTATTTGCTCATTTTTTGTTTGTGACTACCGCATTCGTGTTGACTACTCTTCCGGAAGCTACGCATTTTCTACCGTGTTTTGTGTCTGTAATAGAGTTGCGACTATTCCCTTTCAATTGAGACTCACTCTCACCCTCTTCCTTTACAGTGAGAGTACCTCGACACAAGCGACACTAAGCACTCACGAGACACGTGAACCTCATTGTTCGAAGATAAGGTAAATCACTTTTATGTACTGAAAAGCAAGAGCTAAGGAAAATATTTAAGATAATGGCGACCACACCATCGTACTAGATGGGACTCCTACACCAAATAGGGTTAGGTGTAGTTGAGACTTCATACTGGGGAGATCCCCTGAATGTTGGTGGGTCAAGCACAGTCAATATGTATATGATATCAAGCATGGTCAATCATGGTCAACCATGGTCTAATGTCACAATGTGACAAAGATTGTACAATATGAAAATCAACCATGGTGAGCCATGGTAAAACATTGCATTGTGACAAAAATTATCTTGATATGAAAATAAATAATGATCAACCATGGTTAACAAATGGTATAACGTCATATTGGGACAAGGATTGTCTTAATATGAAAATCAAGGATGGTCAACCATAATTATATTAGGTTTTATAATATTTATCTTAGGGTTTATATGCCTTGGGTTTATAATATTAATCAATGGGGTTTAATATTATTCCTTTGGGTTCATAATCCCTTGGAATTTTAGTGCTGATCCCTTTGGTTTATTATTCCCTTGGGTTTATAGTATCAATCCCTTTGGTTTATTAATTTAAGGGTTCACCCATGGCTGATCACGATAAACAAAGAATATATGAAAATTAAAATCAACCATGGTCCAACATTGCATTGTGACAAATATTGTCTCTATATGAAAATCAATCATTGTTTGGAAAGGTACACCATGGTACAATGTCACATTGTAACAAGAATTGTCTCAATATGAAATCAACAATGGCCAACCATTTTTATTTTAGGCTTTATGATATTTAACTTAAGGATTATATACCTTGCGTTTATAATATTAATCCCTTGGATTTACTATTATTTCCTTGGTTTCATAGTCCCTTGGGGTTTTAGTATTAAGATTTTGGTTTATGATATCAACCCCATTTGGTTTATTAATCTAGGGGTCCATATTCATAGGATTTAGTATCATTCCCTTGGGATTTTAATATCAATAATTTGGGTTTATTGATCAAAATCTTCAAATCCTACGATTTAATATTATTCCCTAGGGTTTACAATCCCTTCGGTTTTTAGTATTAATCACTTGGGTTTCTTATTACAGTCATTTTATAATATCAATCATGGTTAGGCATTGTCTACCACAAGAAACCAAGGCCAATCATGGTCAATAATGGTGTACCATAGTCAACCATGGCCAGTCACGGTCAACCATGGTCCAACATCGCATTGTGACAAAGATTGTTTCAATATAAAAATTAACAATGGTCAACCATAGTCCAACATTGCATTGTGACAAAAATTGTCTCCATATGAATATCAATCATGGTTTAATATGGTCAACCATGATCTAACATCACATTGTGACAAGCATTGTCTCAAAATGAAAATCAACCTTTGTCAACCATGTTTATTTTAGGGTTTATAATATTTATCTTAGGGATTATATATCTTAGTTTTATAGTATTAAACCAATGGGTTTAATATTATTCCCTTGGGTTCATAATACCTTGGGGTTTTAGTATTGATACCTTTGCTTTATTATTCCCTTGGGTTTATTGTATCAATCCCTTAGGTTTTTTAATTTAAGGGTTCAACCATGGTTGATTATATTCAATAAAGATTGTCTCAATATGAAAATCATTCATGGTCAATGATGGACAACCATGTATATTTTAGGGTTTATAATATTTATCTTATGGTTTATATACCTTCGGTTTATAATAGTATTCCCTCGGTTTTAATATTATTCCCTTAGTTTCATAGTCCCTTGGGTTTTTAGTATTAATACCTTGGGTTTACAATATCAATCCCTTTGTTTTATGAATATAGGTGTTCATATTCATAGGCTTTAATATTATTCCATGGGTTCTTAATTTCAATTTCTTGGATTTATTAATCTATACATTCAAATTCCTAGTGTTTAATATTATTCCCCATGATCTATAATCCTTTGGGTTTTTAGCATTAATACCTTGGGTTTCTCCTTAATTTTGGTTTATAATATTAATCATGGTTAAGCATAGTCTACCATGGTTAACAAAGGTCAATCATACTCAACCATGGTGTGTCATGGTGAACCATGTTTTATAAAATCAATCATGGTCAACCATGGTCCAGCGTTGCATTATGACAAAGATTGTCTTAATATGAAATCAACCATAGTCCAACATCGCATTTTGACAAGGATTGTGTACATGTGAAAATGAATCATGGTATAGCATGGTCAACCATGGTATAATGTCACATTGTAACAAGGATTGTCTCAATATGAAAATAAACGATTGTCAACCATGTTTGATTTATGTTTTATAATACTTATATTAAGGTTTATGTAGCTTGGGTTTATAATACTAATCCCTTTCATTTAATATTATTCCCTTGGGTTCATAATAGCTTGGGATTTTAGTGTTTATCCCTTGGGTTTAGAATATCAATCCCTTCAATTTATTAATGTTGTGATTCATTTTCCTAGGTTGTAATATTATTCCATTAGATTTATTATTCCTTTGGGTTTTTAATATCAAATCATTGGTTTTATTAATGTAAAGGTTCAAATTCTTAGGGGTTAATATTATTCACTTAGATTTATAAAATCAATCATATTCCTAGGCTTTAATATTATTCCATTGGGTTTATTCTTCCCTTGCGTTTTTAATATCAATTTGTCATGTTTATTAATACAAAGAGCCTAGTTCCTAGGGCTTAATACTATTCCCTTGGGTTTATAATATCAATCACGGTCAACCATGATCAACCATGGTTAATCACAGTCAACTAAGGCGAACCATGGCCAACCATGTTTTATCAAATTAATCATGATCAACAATGGTCAATCATGGTCAACCATGTGATAAAGATTGTATCGATATGAAAATAAACCATGGTTAGGCATGGTCCAATGTTGCATTGTGAAAAAGAATGTCTCCATATGAAAATAAATCATGGTCTAGCATGGTTAACCATGGTCCAACGTCACATTGTGATAAGAATTTTCTCAATATGAAAATCAACCATGGTCAGTGATGGTAAACCATGTTTACTTTAGGGTTGATAATAATTATCTTAGGTTTTACACACCTTTAGTTTATACTATTAATACCTTGGGTTCATATCCATTGGGGTTAGTATTAATCACTTGACTTTATTTTTACCTTGGGTTTATAATATCAATATGTTTGGTTTATTAATCTAGGGGTTCATATTCCTAGGTTTAAATATTATTCCCATAGGTTTTTAATATCAATTATTTATGTTTATTAATATAAAAGGTTAAACTCCTAGTGTTTAATATTATTCCTTTGTATTTATAATATTAATCCTTTGTGTTTAATATTATTCCTTGGGGTTTATAATACATTCAATTTAATAAAATTAATACATTATTTGTTAATAGTATAATATTTATTATAATATAATAATATCAATAACATTATCAAATTATTATGACATGATCATATTATTATAACATAATAATATTTTATATATTCTCATTATAATTATTAGAATTATTGTCATATAATAATAATAACAACAACAACAACAACAACAAAGCCCGTAGAGGTTTGGTCTCGTGGCTAGCGGACAATCTGTTAAGTCGTTTGTGCTGCTGTGTAGGTGACGTGTTCAAGTCTCGTCTTATCCAAGGGCCGTCCTTGTGGGCTGGGTGATTCCTCCTAGAGGTTATAGTGGTAGTCGGTGGGATTCAACCCAGTGTAACATGAGTATGATACCACTGCCATTGTCGATTCCACTAGTCACCAAATAATAATAATAATAATAATAATAAACTCCATATTCGTCAATGCCTATGGGTGTATATTAACAAAATTTAATAATGTGGTTGTGCATGTGATTGATATGTCCACATATATCAACCACCAACCACATTTATCAATGTGTTTGTGTTACTTGAATCATTTTTGATGATGTAATTCACTATTGAAAATATAATCTTCAAAGATCTTGAGTTAAATTAATTTGCTAAAATCTGGTTTTTCTAATTCATTTGCAAATTCACTGTTCAAAATTGTTATTATAAAATTATAAAAATTATAAAACTTGCCTTTGGGTGTTCTTAAAACTTTACATTGGACTAATCATGCAACATCACTCTATTTCTAAATAGAACTTTCTGCAAGTGAAAACATGAGAGATTTCCAATGGATTATAACCAACCTAGATCCATCTAACACAGTATCTATCATTCACCGAGTGGGATCAAATCCCTCAAGGTGTATGCCTTTCCTCAAATTACATACTCCAAAAATAAGGTCTACACCTTGAGGGATTTGATCCCTCTTGGCGCATGTTAGATACAAAGTTAGATGGATCAAAGTTAATTCGACTTGGCAGTGATAATGACACATCCTTATATTATCATTATTCTAAATATGTTTGAGATAAACTTCATACTTTGAAATTTACATTATGTTTTCTTTGTTTGACGTGGCTATATCATTCTCTTCTTTAATTTTTTTTTTTTGTTGCTTGCCTTGAATGGTTTGCATGTCTACGCTTGGATGCTTTGAGTGGTTTGTGCATTTATGTGTTTGGATTTGGATGGTAATATTTGTGGATGCTACAAATTTTATGTTATATTTCTATATGTGTATGTAATTTTATGTTAGTAATTCGTTGGTGATGAAGAAGGTAAACAATCTTGTCTATAGTTTGCAAGAGGATTGATACTGCACAGATATTTGATTTAATTTTATGTATCATAACTTTTGATTAATAATTCTTATTAGTGTCCCTCCAGGTATTACTAACTATATTTTGAAGAGTAGTTTTAATAATTTACTGCATCAAGATTACTATTTAAATCATTTGTTTCATTGCTAATGTATGAAATGATTTATTTCCTTCAAAACATTTTGATGGTATTCAAGAAGTAATGTAATTTTCATTTTTTTTAATGAGTGATGAGATTTACAAAATCTTTAAATTTTTTGTTGGTTTTTCCATCTTTTCTTATTGATTATATGAAAATGATAGTTGAGATTGTAAATGATTCAATTCTTTAACTCAAACTATTGTAGTAATCATACCTTGTCTCTGTTGCTCTCCAATATTAATAGGTTGAATTACTGTAACACAAAAATCAATGCAAATAATCAATCATTTTTTTGTGCTTACATTGAAATCAATGCAAATTTTTATTCCAATCACTTTAATTTAATGTACCATTACACATCAAGTTACATCAAATCATAAAATCATCATCTAAACTAAGATCAATGCATCTAATGTACGTAATTAAAAAATATCATAAAACATCTATATTGAAATCAATGAATATAATGAAAACAATCAAATAAGATTAGAAAACAATATCTACAATAAAATCAATTTATCTAGTGCAAGAAATCAAATAAGATTGGAAATTGACATCTACACTCAAATCAATGCATCTAGTGCAAGCAATCAAATATGATTAGAAATCAACATCTACACTAAAATCAATGCATCTAGTGCAAGAAGTCAAATAGGATTAGAAATCACCATATACATTTAAATCTATGCATCTACGCCAAGTAATCAAATAGGATTAGAGCTCAAAATCTACACTGAAATCAATGCAACTAGTGCAAACAATCAAATATAATTAAAAACCACCATCTACATTGAAATCGATGCATATAGTGCAAGAAATAAAATAGAATTAGGAATCAACATCTACACTCAAAATCAATGTATTTAGTGTAAACATTCAAATAGAATTTGAAAAAGTCTACAATGAAATCAATCCATCTAGTGCAAGAAATCAAATATTACTAGAAATATAAATCTGCACTGAAATTAATGCATTTAGTGCAAGCAATCAAATATCATTAGAAATCAACATCTAGACTAAAATTAATGCATCTAGTAAAAACAATCAAATAGGATTAAAAATCACCATCTACCATGCATTCAATGAATTTAGTATATGAAATATTCTTCCCTCTCTCCCCCTCCATCTATATCTATATCCCCCTCCATCTCTCCTTATTTGTCTCTGTATTTCACCCCCAAACATTCACACACTCTCTCTCCATTTCCTCATTTTCACACCCACTCTCTCTCTCACTCCACTTTTCACTATGTATGTCTTTTCCTTCCCTCCCTCTCTCACCTTCTAGTTTCATCTCTATATCCTCCCTCTCTCCCCTTCTAATTCCATCTCTTTGTCCTCCCTCTCTCCTACTCTCTCTCCCTCCCGGTTAAGTCTCACCCCTCCATATTTGTGTCTCCCTCTCTCTCTCTTACCATTCTCTCCCTCTCACTCCTCTCCTTATCTCTCTCTTCATTCCTCCACTCCCATGTCCTTCAATTTATCTAATTCAATGCAAGCAATGAAATAAGATTATAAATCACGATCTACATTGAAATCAATTCATCTAGTGCAAGAAATCTTCTTCCCTCTCTCCTACCATCTATATCTACATATCCCTCTATATCTCCTTCTTTGTTTCTTTGACTCATCCCCCCTCCCCAAACACACATTCTCCATCCCTCCATATCTATCTATCTCTCCTTCTCTCTATCTCTCTTTTCTTATGTCTCTTCATGTTCCATCTATATATCTATCTCTCGTGGTCTCTCTATATCAACCCAAAAAAACATACACACTATTCTAATCTAATTACTAATAGAGAATTACATCTATACTCCGGATAATCTCTAAGAATCTCAAAATATTCTAGGAAGCTATAAACAAGCTTACTAGTATCCATTTATATGAATCCCATAGTAATTATTAATTCATAAATCATAGTTATTCCAAATTCATACCTAATAACTTCAAAGTGAATGACAAAATAAACAAAATAATAATTAGCTATTCTAATGATAGGGAAAACCCTATTCCTTTTTATTTAAAACCACGAATGTCTACATAAATAAATTAGTTATTGCAAAAACCTTATCCTTCCTATCTATCTATCTATCTATCTATCTATCTATCTATCTATCTATCTATCTAAATAACTTGTATTCCTTAAAAATTAGTAATATTAGTTATTGTTTGCCTGCTAATCTTCTCTACCACCTAACCATGTTTCTCAAAATACTATGATCTTTTGTGTCATTTTCTCTTATTTTTCCCTTTATGAGTTCATATTTTGTGAGCTCGTGAAAATATTTTGAGAATAGTTTTGGTCCAGTAGGAAGTGGTCAACTCGGGATCACAAATAATACTAAAGAGGGCTTCATATCTACAAGTTTTTCTTATACCATATATGCAATACTTAAGTTGTTATTCTAAATGATAATTGATTAAAATTAGTGTTGTTTTTGCAATTAGTGGTAGGAAATTACTAATTTATATATCCATTTAATTAATTTTGTTGCATTCGGGTTCAAAACAATATCAACATATAATTGATTTACACTCTGCTTTGGCAATTTATTGCTCACTATAATTCTTTTTAGTAAACAAGAATATGACGCGTATTAAAAACTGTTGCCATTAGACAATTGCATTTTCACCACGAATTTGGAAATTAATTGCTCACTATAACTCTTAGTACATATAAGACCAGTATAAAAAAGAAAAACCCACCAGACATCGTATTTTCACTGGGAATTTGTAAACCTACTATATCTATGACGGAAGCGTTAAATTGTCAAATATATCTCTAAAGAGGAGAGTGGTAAGCTATTTGAAATTCCGGCAGAAGAGGAAATTTGACTATTTGTCTTTGTTATCGTATATATTTTTAGGTACAAAATTGGGTCATATTTCTCTTTGTCTCTCTGTATCTCTATCGTATGACTGGGAGAAAATGAATCCAATGACTCAGCCAAAAAAATTCGAGTGAACCCAAATCTGCTTATATATAGATTTGCAATTATTTACATATACAATTATTTAAAGTTTTTTTATGAGAAGACATTAAATTTTATTCAGAAAATTATTTAATTTTTTTATGAGCTGATATAAAATATTATTTTGAGCATGGATTGACAATGTCACAAATTGTACTAGGTTGTAGAATGCGCCTTTTAGTGTAACCAGACTAGATCCATCTAACTATGAATTTCTCATACACCTAGAGGAATCAAATCCCTCGAGGTTATTACCTTTCCTCAAATTAGACACTCAATAAAGAAGGTTTTCACCTTGATGGATTTGATCCCTCACAACACATGTTTGATTCAAAGTTAAATGGATATAGGCTAGTTCTAGTTGGGGGCGGCAATGACACATTTTTAGATTATCATTATTCCGAATATGTTTGAGATAAACTTCATACTTTGATATTTACATAATTTTTTCTTTGTTTGACATGCCTATATCATTCTATTCTTTAATTTTGTTTTTGTTGCTTCCCTTGAATGGTTTGTAGGTATGTGCTTCTATGCTTTGAGTGGTTTGTGTGTTTATATGTTTGCATTTGGATGGTAATGTTTGTGAATGTTACAATCGTTATGTTATATTTCTATATATGTATGTAATTATCTCTTAGTAATTAGTTGGTGATGAAGAAGGGAAACGATCTTCTCTAGTGTTTGCAAGAGGATTGATACTGCACATATATTTCATTTATTTTAGGTATCATAACTTTTGACAATTAATAATTCTTAATAGTGTCCCTATAAGTCTTACTAAAAATATTTTGAAGAACAATTTTAATAATTTACTGCATCAAGATTACTATTGAAATTATTTGTTTCATTGCTAATGTTTGAAATAATTTATTTCCTTCCAAATATTTTGATGAATTTTTTTTATATATAGTTTGTTTTGAAAAATTCAATAAATAATGTAATTTTGAATTTTTTTTACTAAGGGGTGAGATTTACAAAATTTTTAAATTCCTTGTTAGTTTCTCCATCTTTTCATATCTATTATATCAAAATGATAGTTGATATTGTAAACAATTCAATTATTTAACTCTAATTATTGTATTAAAATCATACCTTCTCTCTCTTGCTCTCCAATATTAATAGGTTTAATTACTATAACACAAAATTCATGCAAATAATCCATAAATTTTTTGTGCTTACACTAAAATCAATGCACATTATTAATCCAATTACTTCAATTTAATGTACCATCATACATTGAGTTACATCAAATAATAAATCATCACCCACAACGCAATCAATGCATCTAATGCACACAACTAAATAAGATTAGAAATCACCTAGATTGAAATCAATGAATCTAATGCAAGAAATCAATTAACATTAAAAAGCAAAATTTGCACTAAAATCAATGCATCTAGTGCAAGCAATCAATAAGATTGGAAATCAACATCTACACTGAAATAATTGCATATAGTGCAAGAAATCAAATACGATTAAAAATCAACATCTACACTAAAATCAATGCATCTAGTGCAAGAAGTCAAATAGGATTAGAAATCACCATCTACACTAAAATTGATGCATCTAGTGCAAGAAATCAAATAGGAGTGGAAATCACAATCTACACCGAAATCAGTGCATGTAGTGGAAACAATCGAATAGAATTAAAATTCACCATCTACATCAAAATCGATGCATATAGTATAAGCAATCAAATAGAATTAGAAATGAACATCTAGACTGAAATCAATGTATTTAGTGCAAACAATAAAATAGAATTTGGAAAATTCTACAAGGAAATTGATGCATCTAGTGCAAGCAATCAAATAGGATTAGAAATCAACATCTAAACTAAAATCAATCCATTTAGTGCAAGCAATAAAATATCATTAGAAATCAACATCTACATTGAAATTAATGCATCTAGTGAAAACAATCAAATGGGATTAGAAATCACCATGTACCATGAATTCAATGAATTTAGTGCATGAAATATTATTCCTTCTCTCCCCCTCCATCTTTATCTATATCTCCCTCCATCTCTTCTTCTTTGTCTCTCTATCTCACCCCCAAACATTCACACTCTCTGTCCATCTCTTCATTTTCACTCCCTCTTTCCCTCTCACTCCACTTTTTCTCTTTGTATGTACTTTTTCTTCCCTCCCTCTCTCCCCTTCCAAGTCCATCGCTTTGTCCTCCCTCTATCCTCTCTCTCTCCCTCCCAGTTAAGTCTCCCCCGTCCATCTTTGTGTCTCCATTATTAGCTACGTGGGGCCTGACCCAAGTTTAACATTGAGTTTAGCCAAGCAAATCCTGGTACTAATGGGCCTTTCGGCAACAATTTGCAGAGCACAGACTGAGGTCTCACCCGAGGTAGTATGGGAGGGTGTTGGAACTAGGTTTATGCACCCTAGGGATGTCTTGATGTGGGAGATCAGAACCTAATTCAACCTTCGCACTTACTATATTATGCATACCAGCAAGCTTCTGGCACTCTGTGGGGCTGCCTTCGTGCAGCTCCCACCGCAGTGCGACCAGTGTTAATCAACAAACTCCTCCTTAATTACGGTTTGTTCATTAAATACTTAGAAGACTCCCATTCATAATCATACCATATAAACAGATATCATCAACACATAATATTGAAATACAAGTCTATGAACCAGATGCACAATATATCAAACCAACTGATTATTATTAAAGATTCCTTAAAAGTTTGATCTAGTATAGACTCGACTCTACCCTGCGCACTCAGCTACAGGGTTCCACGCGTCCAGTTGCAGACTCTACTAGGCCTTTGCACACTCAATTGAAAAGCCTCTACCCACTATTAAGACCCAATACACTTCAGATTCACCTCTCTCTTCTAACCATGCCTTCACATCTATCGATTACTTCCCAACCAAAAAATCAGATCTGTGTTTACACTTAGAGCCTTTCTCTATTTATACAATCCCATGGTCCGCAAACCATGGGTAGGCTGACACACTTTACATTAAGTTACATTATTTTAGGGCAGAGAACCCTAGACTCTCATGCTCCGTGCCCACATTTGTTGGGTCTTTACATTATATTGACCAAAATTCGGGCTTTAAGCCCCAAAAACTTTCTATGGGGGGATCCGCTACCCAACGGGGCCCCAACGCAATCATCGTGACTCGTCCCAAGTCACTGTGTGGCAATCTGAAATGAAGCCTTTCCAACTATTCCTGAGCTACACGAAGGTCTGCAACACATTGTTCAACCTTCTGGTGGATTTTCTCTATCCGCTCAGCTAAATACTTGTTTTTCTGGGAAAATCTCTGTTGGAGAGCATGCAAGACTTTCATCTATGCAAACTTTCCTTCAATGGCAATGGTGATGAGGAGGGCCTTATTAATTCGAGGCTTTATGCATGCTTTAGATACTGCCTCTTTTTGGCACACTGCATCCACTTGTTCCTTCAATGCCTTCACCTGTTGTAACCTTTCGAGCCACTAAGTCAGGACTATGGTCTGCGCCATCCTGCACACACTAGCATATTGCATTTGGAGCTCTCGGGCCTCTATTTCCAACCGTTGTATGGTGGGGTCCTCCTGTAAGGCTGTGAGGACCCCAAAGGATTCTTCCAATAAGGTGGTACAACTTTACACTACCTGCTCAATTTCTTCTACCCCTTTCTGGACATTGCCAACATGCTATTTCGATACTTCTAGGGGCGTGGATGACCACGCCTTTAGCCGTGGTTCAAAAATCTGTAAGTTGAGGTCCATTGGGATCCTCGTAGATTCCTCCTTTGCCTCACGAAATCCACTGGCCAAATTGTTGCTCTGCATGCCTATTGGTAGGTCTGTCACAATTTCCAGTTCTGGGGCACAACGACATGCTTTGCTTATGATCTACTCCAGCTGCTCATTTTGCACCATTGCTGTATCACATTGGAGGCTAAGCTACTTGATGTTGATTCATTGTTCACTTAACATTTGAACTGAGCATCCTTCCCTAGCGTGGAGTTCTACTGTCGCATTATCCTACAGTTGATATAATACGTGTCGCGAAAGGGCAACCAAGTTTAGGCCAAGTCCCTTAATCCGGCATACCACGGCTCTATCTTCCATTTTGTCCACTATCAATTCTCCTTCTGGCAGTGTGATGGTATTAGCCATTTTCGCCCGCAGTAACTACTTGGTTGCTGATGTACCTGTAGCCCTGTAGACGACTATCATTCCCTCTTATGGGGGCTACACCTGAAGTCCCTGTAGTTGTGCCCTGAGTGCCCACAACACATTCTACTACTCTGTGATTGCTTCCTGGAGTGCTTCCTAGGTGACCTCACGAATTGTGTTGCCAATGTCATATAGGTCACCCTCAATCAGTGCAATAGGTTCCCCATCTAATTTGGAAGCCTTGGTCTTCCTCTGGGGCCCTCTCTGTTCCATGTTGTGTGGCCGTTTTAGCTATGCTGATGATGTGTTTGGGTCTGCGCCGTCTGCCATGTCATCTGTCCCCTATCCTGTGGTCAGGTCCGGGCCTCCTTCCTCCTGCATTGTGGTTGCCCTAGATGTCAGTGCTACTGCTACTTGTTCTACGACATTGGTGAGATCTACGGAAACCTTCACTGCCTCACAGGAAGCCCTTACACTTTCAGCATATTGCTCGTTCCGCTTATGCTTTGCCAAGAGCTTGGCAGCATCCTTTTATCTTTGAATCACCATCTCATCGCGCTCTGTCATATCTGTTGCATGCCATTTGGGTGGCGATGAGTCGAGCACCGTGAAAACAACGTCATCAATAGCGATGAAGGAGAGTGTGGTCCATCTCTACTCTAGATCCTTCTGCGCCCAGATATACACATTGTGTATATCTGCCTTAAACTCTGCAGAGCTTCGCAGACTGTCATATACCATGGGGGATAGGCGTGGCCGTTTGTTGATCCACATGCGTATGCCACCTCCATAAGTATCCAGAAGATATTGGTCTCAAGGATTCGCTCGGCTTCCTTTGTCGCCCATAGCAACACATATTTTCCTACCTCCGCAAGTCTTGGTCAACGGGGGGAAATTGACTATCCTCAGGCAATTCCCTTGCAACCAATAGGATGGATAAGAGCAACCATGCGCAGTGGAAGGTCTTACCCTACTCTTGGGCCTCCTTGTAGATCATCAAGAACTCCTCGTAGAGGAACTGTGCCCAGTTGAATTGTACCCGCTCTGTGCATTTTTCGGCCAACACGATGATCGTTGCTGGTACCTCATTGCCACGACATTTTCTCATCCCTTTTCCTGCCAACAACTGGGTGGCTGTGTGCAGCCCCTTGTATTGAATGCTAGTAATAATGTAACCTCTCTGCTTTTAAACCAACTTGTATTTCTTTTTCATGGCCTCTGTGAGTGCCAAGTCTCCACTTTTTCCAGCTATTTCCACAGGGTCCCTTCCCATACAGGGAAGTTGAACAATCCTATGAATAAGCTCCACCTTGATGGGAATGGGCTCCGCCATCCAAAAGTACTTATCATGCACCAGGAAAAGTAGTTGCCTGATGACAAATATCGTGATTGGTGCCCAATGAAAGTGTGGAATCCATAATAGTTGGAGTAGCCTGGCCTCCTCGACCTCTCGCAACCATTTTCGTTGTTGTAGTGCTATAACTACCACCTCCTTTCTTTGTTTCATTAGTTGACTAGTTTCCAAATGTGGGAACATTTCGCTATCCACGAGGTCCCAATCTTCAAATTTCATCATGGACATGCGGCCCAAAGGCGAACCTTCAAAAAGAATACCCTTGGGGAGGAACGGGGTTCTGAGTGCGCCTTAAATGGCACCCAAATATTTAGGTACTTCTACTCTCTTTTTCTGCAGAGGGACATACTTAGGCAGCTTTGCTGCAACGCGCACTGGCTGAATGTCTTCTTCCATTTCTACATCTGGTTGAATTTCTTCTATGAAGGTGTGGAGATCCTCCTCCTCATCATTTGTCTCAAGATTAACTATCTTTCCCTTATCTTCCATAGACAACTTACCAAACTACAGGTTCCACGAAGACATACATACCGGTCCTCCTACCTGTGGGTCCTTTTTGGGCCTCGACGTCCGAGGTGATTTTGGAATTTCCAGTGCCTCCCCCACTAGTGACATAGGGCTCGGCGTGGCTCCGTCGACTATCGACATCACTCTGTTTAGGAGGTCCTATGTTTCTTTTGGCAATGTTTCAAACACTGGACTTGCTTTCAAAGCCTCTAAAGTTGTAAGGTCCATACCTAATTGATAGCACAATAACTGAATTCTCAAGATGCCAAAGGTTGTTTGGTGGATGACCATATGTGATTTATAGGTCTGCTAGACTTCAAATTCAACTGTTCCCCCCTCATTCATCTCATTAATGTGAGATTGGCAGTAGATCATTCCAAATCTAGTTCTGACTCCATGTCTTAATTGCCCACTGCCCACTCCTAACTGGCTTAAATGGGACATCTTATCATGAACAGTGACCCCAACGGTCACTTCCCAGCCTACTCGCGTGGCAGCGCAACCTCCCATGCATGGGTGTGACCCTTGTGTCCTACTAATCCTGTGCGTAGTCCCCCTACCGTGCTGCTTCCATGCAGACTCTTTTATAGTCCCACACTCTCTTCCAACTACTTGGAGTGCTGAGACTGTGCTTTCTACGGATAGTCAAGTGGTCACACCACCTGTGTGAGGCTTCCTTACACCTTCCAGCCTAGTCTGCGGGCACCCTGCAATTACCCTTACGTCAGTTAGCGCTTACCATTCTTTGTTATACGGTGTGCTCCCTCGATTCCTTTTTCTAGTGAGGATCGACCACAACCATGGTAGCAGAGCTAGAAATTCTTATAATGCAGTAGTATGGCTACCTACATTTTGTTTTGTTCAGATTAATTTCTCGACACAACCTGCCTGTGTGATTTCAGTTTATAGTTTGTTGATTTTTTTGTCCAAGATCCTGTTTTTCTTCCTCAGCCATACTCGATCTTCTTCAAGTTCGTGAAGTTTCAAGTGCCCTTGCCGAATGGCTTCCTGAATCTACATGTGTTTGACCTTGTGCGGCTGCATAACAACTTCATCCTTGTCTTGGCGCGTCTTTGTAGCCATGTGAGGATTCCTTCCTCCAAAAACTATGGCCTCGATGCTATCCATCCTCTTTGGGATCATCTCCGTGATTAGATTCTTGTGTAAGACCCTAGGAGAGCGTTGAACCGCTAGTACGCGCAGGTCCCCATTAGTTCGTGTGGTCTGTTGAGGCTTGTTTAAGATCCCGCATACCTTCTTGAATACTTCTAAGTAGAACATTTGTGGTGTACGCTGCTTTTCCTGCTGCTGTGACTGGTTCTGATTGTTGATCCTTAGTCTGGGATGTGCTAGCATGGACTGCACCACTCAAGTCTGCACCCATCGATATAGGTGAGTGTGCAAGCTTCTTTGTCCAAGCTGCCCAATTCTCATTCGGCTCTGGGGGCTTCCAACCCATTTGTGCCAATTTACCATGGTCTCCTAATGTGTACTCCACCTTCGTGTGGGTGTTGCACACAGTGCCTCTTCGAGTTCAGTATACCGCTGATGTTCTGGTACTACGGTTTCAACTGTGTCCAGGAAGTCATCCACCGCTATCACTTCATCTTTTGTTGGCAATTCCCTTGCCTTTGTCATCACTCAACGAAGTGATCTAATCATCATGTTGCAATTTAGTGTTGGCACCTCATGCAACTGGTTCTGCCAGCATTCTACTTGCTCATCTGAATGCGACATGCAAAATTTTTCGCGCTCCCATGAGATTCTTCCATCCATAGTTGGGTTCACCTGATCCTGGTCTTAAGCAGTTATCTGGTAAATATAATCCAACTCCTCATTGGTTTCATTGTCGTGCATGGGTTCAGTGTAGCGCACTCCTTCGGATGGTTCTAATTGGACTATCATCTTCCTCTTCTTTAAGTTGATGACTCCATTCATATCAGTCGCTAAGTCTATTCCTAGCAACGCGGGATAAAGATTGTTGTCATCGATAATCTCTATCACTTCAAAGTCTATCTATTTGCTCGCGCCTTCAATATCAACTCTTACTCCTTGCAACCTTCCCATGGCACGATTTTCTATTGGTTTTCCATTCGTAATTGAATAGGGCACCACTGCAATGCGGGCCTGCCCATGTGTTCCTAGGTTTGCTTGGGTAATACATTTGCGTCTGACCCTACGTCCAATATTACCTGATCCATCTCGCACTCACCAATCTACACCATCAATCTCATCTCCCTCCAAGTGCACAATGTACGCTTTCTTTGTTTAGGGACTATGCACGATTCCCCTGACCCTGCACACCTAGTGATTAGCTCTTGAAGTCCCTTAACTACCTTATTATCACGCGATAATTTCATGCACGTCTCTAGGAAGCTACTAAGCATGGAAGGATCCATTCCTGGTTGTGATTGATCATTACTACTTGAAGTGGAGGCCTTCGTGAACCTCTTCTTAGCTTCCATAAATGCCTCCTTTGCGCATTCTAAGTCGAACTCAGGTTCCTTTGCAGGAGCCTTGCGAACCCATGTATCTTCCTCAGGTTGCTTCCCCTTACCTTCCCTTGTAGTCACACCACTCCTAAGCATCAAGTTCACATTGGGGTCTTCTTCATGGTGTTTAAATCTCATCATTTCGATATTCTGAGTCGAAGGAGGTTGGAGTACCCCTTTCTTGTGCATCTATGTGATCAACGTAGGATAATCCACTGGCTCATGATCAAACTGAGCACAGTATGAATAAGATATTCTCATCAGGTTAGTACAATCATGGGAATAGTACCCTGGTCCTCCACAATTATAACAAATCAACTATCTGCGGCCCCTTTCCAGTCCCAATCCTCCTCGTCCTTGACCTCGCCCTTGAAATCCCACGTGTGACATCCCTACAACTGGGGCGAGGGCTCGTGTTTTTGTCTACATCCTATAGGCTGGGGTCTGATCCATCATTAGATCATAACTATGACAAGTGCACTCGTTGTTGCCTACCGACCTACAAAAATTACAAAACAGTTGTTGTGGTGTCCATGTATACTTTTGTAGTAAGTGACACTTGTCTGCCATGTGTTTTCCTCCTATCTGACACATCGTGCACCATAACGTGGGTGTCATACTTGGCCCTGCTTGTGCTTATGGTCTCAATGTCATTGGTCCCCCTCCTACCAATAGTTCGTGAATACTAAATAGCGATCCTTATTGTGGCCCTGGCCTTTGCATTTTATGAACCATACTTCATTGTGCGCCTCTGGCTGTGGTGCTCTACTTTGCTTCAAACATTGCATTTCTAGGCATAGATTTTGTAGTTATGCGTGGATTTCTTGAACTCCCAACCTAGGATCTTGTATCGGGATCTCATGCAATCTCATCACCATTTCCAACACTCTAGCCTGGGTTGAAAGCTTATGTTCTGACAACGCCATGTTCAGGTGCAGTGTTATGGATGCCACAAACCATGTGCAGTGCTGTGCATCCCTGAGCATCATATTAGCCTTGTATATCGTACTCTTCAGTCGTTGATCCAGATCCCAGGGGATCTCACCCAAGAGCATCGCAATCTCTTTGAACCCGATGATTGACTCTGTCTCGGACTTCGATCAGCTAAATTCTTTGTTCAATGCATTCTAAATCTTTGATATCCCTACATTTGGGTGGTCATTAGAATGCTTAATATACCACATGAATGCGCTATCCTGCAGTGCGCTCAACAATGTAGCCTTCTTAATCGTGTCATCCATGACTGCTTATGCTTCCCACACTGCTCTTACCACGAACTAGAACTGGTCCACATCCTTATTCCCTACTCCTCTGAATACATGTAGCTTGATCGGGCTTGCCATGCTGAATTGAGGAGTTAGTGGAGTTGGAGTGAGTGAAGATGGAGGGGAGAGAGATGAAGTCGGTGGTGGCATGGGTGGAGGTGCTAACTGTGGAATACGCTGCTTTATCAAACTAACTACACTTCTCGGAGAAAACTGAGTGAGCTCTTCTTTGTTCTCTCGCGATGATGAAATTAATGGATTGTCTTCTAATTCCCTACTATCTTTGTAGATCTTTTTCCTCTACATCATCCCTTACATTAATGTATTCGCATAGCTCGCTTTTCACATAAAAGTATCTTAATCCAGGTATTCAAAGGTTTAATGCACTTACCTCACGGTCCCTTGAGAAAACACCGTTCTACTTTGTTGTAACTCACGGTCATGTCCACCATGAATTCAGTGATGAATCCTCCTATTATCTAGTCAAGCCAGTGGTCCATAGCTTTCACGACCTTGTCTGCTCATGCCTCTAGTATGCGCACTAATTCTGGAGTCCACATTATGGGTTGGTCGAGCTTACACCTTCCCTGGCTGTCATCTAATCTCATGATCCACACATACAATTCAGAAGGAAAGGATGCAAAGAAGATCTCATGCTTTTCCATATACATGTAGCGATCCAGTGACCTTTTCTCAGATACTTGTGGAGTTCTATTTTCCTGTGTGGCGAACTCATGAATCTTTTTGTCCAACCACTCATCAATTTCCTTCTTTGTTGTGTTCCAGTGGCATGACATCAGACATCCCCTAGGTAGATCCTAGTCCCAGAAATGGAATAGTTTGTTGGCTATGTGGGGCCTGACCCAGGTTCAGTAGTGAGTTTAGCCAAGCAAACCTCTGTCCTACCATTTCTTTCGGCAACAGTCCGTGGAGCCCGGACTGAGGTCTCACCCAAGGTAGTATGGGAGGGTGTTGGAACTAGGTTTTTGCAGCCTAGAGATGTCTTTATGTGGGAGATCGGTACCTGATTCAACCTTTGCGCTTACTAGATTACGCGTACCAACAAGCTTCTGTTGCTTTGTGGGGCCACCCTCATGCAACTCTTGTTGCAGTGCGACTAGTGTTAATTACCAAAATCCTCCTTAATTAGGGTTTGTTCGTTAATTATGTAGAAGATTCCCATTCATAAGCATACATATAAGTGCACACATATCAACTGATATCATCAACACATAATATTCAAATACAGATCTATGAACCAGATGTATAATATATCAAATCAACTAATCTTTATTAATGATGCCTTCAAAGTTTGATCCAGTACAAACTCGACTCTACCATGTGCACTAAGCTACATGGGTCCGCGCACTCCGCTGCATACTCTACTAGGCCTCTGTGCACTCAGCCGTAGAGCCTTTACCTACTACTATGGCCCAATACACTTCAGATTCACCTCTCTCTTATAACCATGTCTTTGCATCTATCGATTACTTTCCAACCAAAAACTCAGAACTATCTTTACACTTAGAGCCTCGCTCTATTCATACAATCCCATGGTTCACGGACCATGGGTAGGCCGACACATTTTACATTAAATTACATTATTTTAGGAAGGACAACCTTAGACTCTTGTACTCCGCGCCTGCATTTCACGTGTTCTTTACATTATATTGACCAAAACTCGGGCTTTAAGCCCCAAAAACTTGCTATGGGGGGATCCACTACCCAACATCCATGTCTCTCTCTCTTACCCTTCTCTCCCTCTCTCACTCCTCTCCTTCTCTCTCTCTTCACTCCTTCTCTCCCGTGTCCTTCAGTTTATCTCCTTCAATGCAAGCAACGAAATAGGATTATAAATCACCATCTACATTAAAATCAATGAATCTAATGCAAGAATTCTTCTTTGCTCTCCCCCCCATCTATACCTATATATCCCTCTATCTCTCCTTCTTTGACTCTCTAGCTCACCCCCCTCCCCAAACACACATGCTTTATCCCTACATATATATCTATCTGTCCTTCTCTCTATCTCTCTCTCTTTTTCCCTCTCTTCACCTTCCATCTATATATCTATCTCTCTGTGTTTCTCTGTATCACCCAAAAAGGTACACACTAGACTGATCTAATTACTAATAGACAATTACATGTATATTACGGATAATCTCAAACAATCTCAAAATATTCTAATAAGCCATACACAAACTTACTAGTATCCATCTATACTAATGCCCTCATAGTTATTAATTCATACTTCAACACTATTCCAAATTCAGACCTAAAAGCTTAAAAGTGAATGACACAATAAACACAATAATAATTAACCATTATAATAATAAGGAAAGCCTATTCCTTTTTATTTAAAAACCAAGAATATCTATATAAATTAATTAATTAATGCAAAAAGCTTTTTTTTTAATTTAAAAATCATGAATATATGCATGAATCAAATAATTAATTAATTATTTAAATATATGTATTATTGAAATAACTTTTCTTCCTTAAAATTCGTACTAGCAATTGTCCCAAAAGGTACAAAGAGAGGCCGATAGGATTACTAAATTGGAATTGCCAAATTCAGTTACAGTTTCACTGATCTATGAGGAGTTTTGGGGCCTATAAATTACAAGAGAATA
>APFE031399849.1:0-27047 GCA_000404065.3 Pinus taeda
GACGGGTCGCTTCTTGTCGATATCAGCTCATTATCCAAGAAGTTGACTTAGGAACAACCCTTTCAGTACTTTGAAGCTTGCATGCCTCAATGGCAAGTTTCTCACTTTCGGCGACAGGTTTACATCAATGGCTTCGACCGAGAGATTTTACATGGTGTTTGATGCCAAGTCCTTTTTCACACCATGTGAATTGTACTAAAGTACCTTGAGGGTCATTGTCATTATTGGTAATTCCTCTCGCGCCTGTTAACAACTTACATCATTGGCTGGTAATCAGGCGATGTCTTTCCATGTTCGACTCTAAAACATTTTTCACATGGATCGACTTGTACTCCGAGTAAAAGATTGAACGAGTTTTGAAGACCTCAGATCTAGTTTCATCCATCCGGGCTGTGATATATTTAGGAATATAAAGACCTCAAGGTACATCATTGCCGAACAGATGATCATCCAAATCAAAGGTTGATGAGTCCATATCATCAGTTTGTCACACAGACGATCGTCTGTCCTATGTACATGAAAATGAGTTTATAAAGCTGAGCATGGGAATGCCCGCCTCAACTAGATCATGAAAAAAAAATGTTGTCATATAATGTATTGTATTGTATCTTATTACAGGTCACCTCCCAGCTCAGGAAAACTTCATATCCTCATAGTAAAGCATTTCACCCGACATCAAAAACGATTAACAACCTCATGCTTTAGGGGGCAACTGTTATAGACATTTTTGGGCACTTCAACCCCAATCACAAATGTCCATAAACTGAGGGCTCTTAAGTCCCTAAAAGGGTTGCTTCACTACCTAAAGGAACAAGGTCAATTGATTGCATCATCTCCCAGAAGTTCTTCACTAAAAACTGCTCATAAATGGTCAAAACTAGACCATACTGAAAGCTCCATGCAGGGGGAGCGATGCATATAACCTTCCCAATGTACAGGGTGTGATGCATACTGTTTTGCTCCTCTGTAGGGTGCGACGGTCACGAATGGACAAATGGTAGGGACCAAAAGGTGAGGTGGAATATCATGGAATATTCCAGAAGCTTCCCCTCTGACACTTGCCACTCCATTTTCGACCAGGGATGAGTAAGAGATCTTAATTCTCCAAGTGGAAGAAGGAACTATCAGAGAGAAGACACTAATCAAGACCCCAAAAGATTACTCATATCTCTGTAATCATCTATATATGGATCCCTCATCATAGAGATCCATAGGCTGGAATTTCGTAATCTATAGAGAAGTGTTGTCAGTATTCTTGTGTACATTCACAGTGTTGGGTGATTTTTCTTTGCTTGAGGTGAAAGAAGGGCTGCTTAGCTGGAGGATGATGCTGGGTCAGAGCTACTCATGGTTGTAATCCTCTTGCTACTTTTATCTGAATAAAGCTATTCTTGTTTCCTTCCATATCCTAGCGTACTTGTTTATATATGCTTGTATATGGTTAATGTACATCTGATCCCACATTATTTGTGAATTTAGATCCTTGTTTCTTGCATAGTAATATGTTGTTGTGATTCTATAGGTCCTTTTGAAGCTGAGTAGACAAAGAGCAAGCAGCAAAACTCTATCAAGAAGGAGAGGGAATCGAGCGCAAGACTCAGGTTGGCCCTCTTGGTTCTCCTCTCATCTATTTTCATAAAAGGAATCAACAGTAGACTTTGATTGTTTGTTTCTAAGATAGCCACACATCTTAGTGGGAATAGCAGCATCCGTGTGGACACTATTCCCGTATAACACCAACAAATCAAAGTAAATGTAAAAATGAAATCACTAAGTTAGGCATAGGGTATGAAAACATCCACACATGTGTGAATGGTTGTGTATTATTTCATAATAATATTGCAAGTGATAGTGAATATATGAAATGTCATGAAGCAAGGTATATACTAGGGTTGAAACCAGTTGTGGTTCCTAGAAAATTTCTCTGCCATTTTTCGATAATCCCACAATCACTTTGAATGTAAAGGTGTAGAGACATTGTTGAACTTATGCAATGGCATGCCAGAAAGAAGAGCACCAATGAAAAAACCGACATGTGTCCGATTCTAAGATTTGGATGGAATTTGATAATAGATGGCTTAATTTTTCTCAATACCCTTATAATATAAGCTTTGGTTTGGCTTTAGATGGGGTGAACCCATTCTCAAATCAAAGTACTAAATCATCAACTTGGCCAGTTTTTTTAATAAATTATAACTTTCCTCCATGGTTAGAAACTAAACCATTTTCCTTAATTCTATCATTGATTATACCAATAAAAAAAAGGTTTGATTTTAAAGCTATTATATGATGAGCTAATGTAATTGTGGAAAAGCATTGAATCAATTCAATCTTTAAGGGATGGTCGTTAAATCAAATTCACTTTAAGGGCTTCCTTATTGTTTACGATTGATGATCTTCCTACATATGGCACATTAATTGGTCTCAATATTCATGGATACCATAGATGTCCCATTTGGGGATTTAAGGACTTTGTAAGGTACTCAAGAAGTTTGTGTAAACGTATTTATTGTGGAAATTGTGTTGCTTACCTTAAAATGCATCATCCATATCATCGACAAAAACACATCAAGAAGAGAATTTTGAAGCACCGTTACTAATAACAAGTGATTACATTGTCGAGAATGGACAAAAAAATGGAATTTATTGAAAATGATGGGATTTATGGTAGTAGAGATGATCTATCTAATGAAAGTGGTATAAAATGGTTTTTCATATTCTATAAGTTACCATACTTCAATGATATAGCCATTAGGCCTACTTTGGAGTTTATACATATTGAGATAAATATAGCTTATGCTATTAGCAAAATGATTTTTGGTTGCTCTGATACTATTTTATCATGTGAAAACTTTCGATATGTAAAGATTCGTCGAAATATTTGGGTTGAAAAATATAGAAACCCTAGTGCTCCTTATGTCTAGAGAAAAGAACAATGTGCACAATTCTAATAGTTGATATCTCAAAATATATTTCCAATTGGATATGTAAGTAGTAGTATTAGAAACCCAACTGATGTTAATCACTTAAGAGGCCTCAAGGCCCATGACTATCGTGTCATAATCAAAAATATTTTACCTATTATAGATCAAGTTTGGAAAAGGAGCAAATATTGGCAATTATAAGGATGGGCCTAACATTAAAGAGAATTAATTTACATATATTAGATCCTTCAAACTTTGATAGTTTGAGGGAGGAGGTTGTTGAAGTCCTTTGTCTATTGGAACAAGAATTTCCACCAACAATGTTTAACATTTCTATGCATCTTTTGATACATCTAGAATATGAACTAGATCATTGTGGCCCAATAAGAATGAGATAGATGTATCCTATAAAACGATATATGAAGGTATTGAAAAAAAACAATCTATACTAGGGAAAAACTAGAAGGAAACAAGTATGAGGGATATTCAATACAGAAGGCCATGGGATTATGCATAGAATATATGAAGGATTTTAAACTATCAATCGATGTGTATAGGAAGATGACGAATATGAGAGAGTCTCAAGTGAAGCAATAGAATGCAATAGATGTGGCATTAAGCTATCACATCAAGAAAGAAGTGTGATACATGTCTATGTTCTTCAAAACACATCTTCATTCAATAAGTGACATAGGTAAAAAAAAAAAATACACAATAATTTATTTACTCAATTGCATTTACACATGCATATTATTATTCTTACTATTTGTACATTAATATTTTATGTATAAAATATGATGAAGAGAACCAAACGTGGTTTCAAAATCGACCTTAAAATCACAGACGTTATGATTTGATTAGAGGTGATTCTTTTCCAAAACTTGAAGAATGGATTGCTAATGTAGTCAATGATGTAAAAGAATAAGGTCAAGATAGAACAATGGAGGAAAGTGATCTTTCATAATCTTCGCATTTATGGGCTATGCATTTTAGTGGAATGTGGGCCTACGTTATTCATTTAAGAATGGAAGAAAAAAGATAAAGGAGTGAAAATTTATGATTTCGTTGTTAGTGCTAGATTTTTTCATGAAATTGAGAAGAATGTTTATGTTGGATTCATCCAAGAAATTAATCAAGTGTATTTTGGTGAAAATATTCCTATATTATTAAAATGTAAGTGGATACGACCATCTGCAATACAACTTGATGAGTAGGGATTTGTATGTGCAAATACACAACAATTTTTATTAGAGACATATGAGCCATATCTTCCCCACTTCAAATTAACCAAACATTTCTAATTGATGATGTAAGAAGGCTAGGATGGTCGTATATCATTCAAACAAAGTCTCAATTGAAATGAAAATTCATGGAATTTTTTGATATAATCTTTGATGGAAAATATGTTAATTTACAAGTAACATTCGAAGAAGTGGTTGAAGATGATTATGGAGTGTTTGAAGAAGATATTTGATTACCAACAAAGAGATTGGGAGAGAGAATTTATTGCATTTCACAGATGAGGATAAGCAATAAAATCAAGCATATGTAGACACAAGTGCTCAAGATTATGATCTTCGTGGCAATGCAAATGATTATGATGATGTTTTGTCACCCTAACTAGCCTGTCACCTTAATGTGTTAGCTTGTCACCTAAACTTTGGTTATATGTATGGTGTAAATTAGTATTGAACGTAATAAATTTTTTATTATAGGTGTGCTTATTCACTATTATTTTATTGATAAATTTCTTAATCTAATCATCATTATTCTACAGGTACATTGTATACAAAAGCTGAGATGTTCACTGTTGATTTGAAGTGAATTTCATTTAGTATTAAGGGCTAATCATAAACCCATTTGATCATGCTACTAAATGTTTGGATTTTGGAGCAATTGTTCAATTAAATTTTGATTATTTCCATGGTTTAACCACTTCTAACTTGAATACAAAATCTGAGTTTGTATTTCACTTATTTACTGTTGATTTACTATAATAAATATCTTGAGTATATGTGTTTTTATTCAGTACTATTTTACTCATAAATTCATGAATTTAGTCATTATTATTATATTGATAGATTTTATATAGATCTTAAGCTATTCCTTTTTGGTTTGAAGTGCATTTTACCTACTATTAAGGGCTAATAAAAAATCCATTTTATCATCTTACTACATGTTTGGCTTTTGGAGCAATTACTGAATTAAGTTATGAGCATTGTCATCATTTAACCACTAATTACTTGAGTATAAAATTTGAGTCTTTAATTCACTTATTTACTATTGATTTATGGTTGATTAACTATAATAACGATCTTGAGTATAGGTGTGTTTATTCATGGTTGTTTTACTCATAATTTTTTAATCTAATTATCATTACTACACTGATACATTGTATACAAAACCTGAGCTATTCATTGTTGATTTGAAGTGAATTTCACTTACTATTAAGGGATAATCATAAATATGTTTGATCACTTTTAGAGCAATTACTGAATTAAATTTTCAGAAGTTTAATCATTTAGAAACTATTGATTTAAGTGCAAAATATGAGTTTGTATTACACTTGTTTATTGTTAATTTCAAGATATATAAGAAACAATTCAAGGGATGATTTTAAGTGGCATTGTTTCTTTAACATGCCCACTTAATTTTTTAGCACAAGCACTAATAAAACATGAAATTCAAATTCATATTCCATTGTTGTTATACTGATTCAAGTTGTTTATTTATACATTACTGTTTATTTAGACTTTAGGAAATTAGGAAAAAGACTTTAACACGAAAATTAGATGATAATGATCATAATACTGAAACGTTGGCATAGTATGAGCACTTTTGTAGAGAACACATGACCAAGAATAATGAATATTTATCGTCTCTTGGTTTGACAAACAAGAAAGTTGTAAATTCACTAAGTAGTATATTATTTGTTTAAAAGTGTTTAATGAAATTTTGTAGGAAACAAATTTATGTATATAAGACATAATATGATATATTTTTTCTTTTATAACCATGAAAAAGAGTGCAAAGAAAATACAGAGAAAAAACAAAAAGAAAGTAAAGATATAGTGTCGCCAACTTCTAGAAGCCAATGCATTTGTGATTCCACAAATGCAGTTGGTGAAATGAATAGTTGTGCTGATATGCATCTTCATATAGCACATGGTGATGTGAAACCTAATGCTCTCTTAGCACAAAGTCTAAAAGAGATTATTCAAAAACATGATCAGAGTAAAGGAACAATAAGTTTGTAGATGATTTATTCAAAATTAAAGGATGTGTTTGAAGTGAAATATGCAGAGACCAGTACTAATATACTTACTACCACACTTGATGTGGCCAATGATCCTACAATTTTGATTAATGAAATTCATGAAGAGAAATAGCGTCCATCTGGTGTGCTGCAAATAACACCTATTTCATCTACAACATTTGATGGAACTAGTGGATTAACCAAAAATATTAGTAGTGGTTTAGAAGATGTGTCTAATTTTTTTAAAATAAAAAGAATGAATCAAGATTTGTATAGATCTATAGCTAGAGGAATGCAAAATAAATAAAAATAGAAGGAAAGAATCCATTCTTGGTTAAAGCATCGAGAGATGGTGAGCCCATTGGGAAAAATGTTGCAAGGGGGGTGTTTGATTTTGGTGTAAGTTGTAGGGACCATTTGTATATTTTTAAATCAAGTTTGTTGAGAAATATCCAAAAAGTGCGGGAAATGTTATAAAAAAAATTAAAAGTGCTTTTGAGACCACTGGTGGAAAAAACTCTAGAAAATATTATTGTTCGAAAATTATATATTAAAGAGCAATGGAACACATGAAATATATTGTAGAAATATAAACACAATGAACACATAAAACAAGAGAGACACTGATATACGTGGTTCACCCAATTTGGGCTACGTCCACAGATAAACAATGAGTCCTTCCTTTTATATTATCCAACAAACTGAAGAGATATAACCTACAGTAGATCCGTTGTAATTCCCTCTTCTATCTCACACAATATCATCTCTCTTTCTCACTCAGAATATACATATACATAGAAGCAATACAATTCCCTCATATATAGTGAGGGGTTTCCTTCTACGACAAAAAGCCCTAAATTAAACATAATTTATAGTGTCAGATTTCTACCTAATGAATGGCCCATATTGACTACGAAATTACAACATTTTACAAGGCAATTTTACATCTATTTTTTGCTTTGGGGGTGCTTCCCCCGATCCCCCGCCAGCGTGGGGGATCTAAATAATCGTCATTGGTCCCCCCTGGACCCCTTGGCGGTCCACATAAATGGCTGGCGTTGCGTCCACATTACGAAATGGGGTCCAATGTGGCGATACCTCTGAATAAAGAAGATAATCAAGCTCCACACCCAACAATTACAAGCAAAATATGAGACTTTTGTGTAGAATTTCTCTCTAGATTCAACAGCTCATGTAATGTACTAAAACACGAGACAAGAATCTAATCTAGTCTCAACAGTGAAAACCAGTAAATATTGATGAAAACAATAATCAGCAAGAGGTAGAATATTTATCTCACATAACACAATATTTCTCTGGGGAAATCCAGTGCTCAAAACCCTGACTATCTGTATTGTATTAATCAAAAATATGAGAAGAAAATCCAAATATTATTCTCACTAGAACAATTCATGCACAAGTATGATAAACTCTTTGCCTCGCAAGCCCGCTCTAGCTAACATTTAGCCAATTATGCTACCTACAAAGCCCCTATTTCCTTGTGTAATTCCTTGAGAGGATTAGCCAATATTTAATTGGGATATCCTTCTTTCATAACTATGCAAGCCAAACTTAGGTCCTCAAATGATTCCATGCATGATATTTACAACTCTAAAAATCATACAAATGATATTACATTGTCCCTGCACTCTAGAATCAACTGGGTGTTCCTCTGAACTGACATGCATGAGTTATTCTTGAGTGAATCTTCAAGTTGTTGATGTGACAATGAGGATGCACTAGTGCACCAACTCACTGCTAGAACTCTACTAGTTCCTCCAACAGTTAGAACTAGTTTAACTGACTATAACTCAATGGAACTGAGTTATCTAATTACAACTCCAATAAACTCAATCTAGACCCATAAAATTTAGGTATCACACATACATGACTACAGATAGACTCCCAACTCGAAATTCCTAAGTCAGTTAAACTTAATTAACTATTTACAAGTTGCTATGAGAATAAAATTCGATTTTAATTCACACTTTAATTCAAGGATAATTTAAATTGTAATTTCTTGTTTCCATTTCTCAACACTCCCTCTCGACAAGAAAGGGATTATCAACTACCATGATCCTATCTCTGTGAAACTTGAATTTACATCTTGACAATGATGTTATCAAAATGTCAGCATCCTACTCCTCTCTGGGAATGTACTCCAACAACATAATCCACCTCAGTAGACAATCTCGAAGATGATGATTTTAGATATCAATATGATTGGACTGATCATGAAAAACTAGATTTCAAGAGAGTTTGATACAACTCTGATTATCACAATAAATTATAGTTGGATCCACCTGTTGACCAAACAAACCAACCATAATCTTTCTCATCCAGATGGCCTCACATGTTTCTTGAATTGCAGCCATGTACTCTACCTTTGTTGAACTTAGTGCAATCGATCTCTATTTCCTATTGTACCAAGAAATGACTATTGACCCAATACTGAAGATCCCTCCTGTTGTGCTCTTCCTATTAGATGGACTCCCTGCCCAATCTACATCAATGAAGCCTTGAATATTCACTCCCTTTGTCCATCTATACTACAATCCATATTGAGTAGTGCCTCTTAGGTATATTAACACATTCTTGGTCCCCTTCCAATATAGCTTGGTAGGCCTAACCATCACTTGACTAAGTTGGTTGACTGCATAGCACATGTTTAGTCACGTGTTCACCAAATACATGAGTGAACCCACAAGCTTCCTGTAAACAATAACTTCCAGTAATTCACTTGAAGTAGCATCCTCCTTCCTCCAGTTACCTATTAGAGGGGTCTCCATGAGTTTACTGCTCTCCATGCTAAACCTCTTGAGTATCTCATTGGTATATCCCCCCTAAATACAAATAATTCTCCATCACATTTCCATACTTCCATGCCTAGAGAGTAGTGCATGAGCCTCAAGTCCTTCATTTCAAACTCTCATGCGAGATCATCCTTGCAATACTTGATAAAATTATCATCACCTGTCATAATCAAATCATTGGCATATAAAACAGCAATCAACAATTTACCTTTCACCACAATGTGGTATAGGTTCACATCTGCTTTACTTTTGGTGAAGCCCAACTCAGTGAAGTAGCTATCGATCATGGTGTACCAAGCACGGGGTGCTTTCTTCAGCCCATATAATGCTCGTTTGAGTCGGCACATATGTGACTCATAGTTAAAGGTCTCAAAACCTTTAGGCTTATCAATATACACCTCTTCCTCAATCATGCCATTAAGGAAGGTTGTCTTTAAATGCATCTGATGTATCTTCCAACCCATCTATGCTGATAGTGCCAAAATGGATCTAATTGATGAGTACCCTGCAACAGGAGCAAAGGTCTCAGCATAGTCAATCCCCTCTACCTGTGAAAATCCTTGGGCCACAAACCTGGCCTTGTGCTTCTCCACACTACCATATGTTGCTTGCTTTACCTTGTAAAGCCATCAGGAACTAACCACTGATTTGTTTGCCAATCTTGGGACCACAACCCAAACACTATTATGAATATTGGAGTCATACTCCTCCATCATATCATTAACCGAAACTAGTTTTTGCATAGCCTCCTCAAAGAAAGATGTCTTTCTCTCAACACTTCTACTCATAAGAGCCATGTATCTAGTGTACCTCTCAAGTGACCTCATCTTCCTATGTTGTGATGTGGGTTCTCCCACATTCTCTCTCGCATCATGCAATAACCTGCCAGCCTCTATGATGCACTTTCTCCCATCTCTAGAAGACTTTGCTTGAGTAGGTGCCTCCACACTCGAATCCTCTTAATGTGGCTGCTCCACATCAATCTGAGGCTCCTGCTCCTTAGGAGCTAAAAGAAATTCAACTGCATGTA
This sequence comes from Pinus taeda, assembly GCA_000404065.3. Taxonomy (NCBI): domain Eukaryota; kingdom Viridiplantae; phylum Streptophyta; class Pinopsida; order Pinales; family Pinaceae; genus Pinus; species Pinus taeda. The sequence goes on from APFE031399849.1 coordinate 10,024, forward strand.
GATGAAGCTCCCTCTCAAGGGAACATCACATGGCCCTCTCTTTATCCAATCTGAAATCCATGTGAACCACTATCATCCTGTTGGTCGGAAGTTACAACTGATAGTTGTGAGGTGTATCAGTTTACCCCAAAATATCCCCAACTCTATTATCAACTCAAGCTTCTTCCATGCATCTTTGTTCAAATGGAAATATTCTGTTGACCCTAAAATCCTGAAGTGAACAACATCTAGTCTCTTCCCTAAGAAATCCTCCTCTAGTGTATTCATCCCAAGAATCCGATGATGGCTTCTGTTTTGAAAATAAATAGTTGTGTTGCATGCCTCAGCCCACAAGTGTAGTGGTAGGACTTGATCATGCAACATCGCTCGTGTTTCCTATACAATGCTTGTGTTATTCCTTTCAGCCAACCCATTCTATTGTGGGTTGTGGGGTGCTGTCAACTCCTGTTTAATCCTGTATGCCGCACAGAAGTTCTTAAACTCATTTGACACATACTCTCCACTGTTATCACTCCTGAGAGCTTTAACCTTCCTACTAGTATCTTTCTCGACCATTGCTTTAAATTCAAAAAAGTTTGATCTTTATTCTGCATGAAAAAGATCCAGCATTTACGATAAAATCGTCAACAAATATAACATAATACATGTCTTTGTCCAAGGATGTTGTTGAGAATGGTCCACACACATCTGAATGGACTCGATCAAGGATCACTTGTGCTCGATTGTCTCTGTCGTGAAAGTAATATTTGGTGTGTTTTCCCAAATTACGCCCCTTGCATGTATCAACTTGCTATAGTGTACCTTTGGGAAGACCCGTAGAAATTTGTTGCATGATTTTAAAAGACCCATGATGCAGGTGACCCAACCACCTATGCCACAGCTTACAGATGTCTCAGCTCTACATCGTCTCTACTTTCATGCTCAAGGCAACACAATATTCTACCTCCAACTTATAAAGATTCTTAACTTGAAACCTTATCCTCTTTACCTAATCCATGGCTATGTGATGAAGGAACACCTTTCATTTATTAAAGATCACATCATAGACTCTATCCTCCAACATGGAAATAGATACCAAGTTCTTCTTCAACCTAGGAACATACATAACATCTCTCAAGGTTCGAGGAGCACCTGAATCCCTCTAAAAGGTAACTGTACCCAACCTGATATCACTATACCTCCTGTCATCACCCATCTCGATATGCATCTGGAGATCCTTCTCCACCAGGTCACTAAAGAGCTCCTTGTTACCAAGCATGTGGAAAGAAGCTCCACTGTCTAGGTGCCATACACTCCCCATCGTCGATGACACCATGTATGCAATGAGAGTAAATTCCAATTCAAATTGTGAGGCAAGAGCCTCACTTGCTGCTCCTACTAAGGACTTCTTCTTGGACTTCTTGAGCAGACAATTTGTAGCAAAATTTCCCAGCTCGTGACAATGAAATCACTTGACTTTCAACATGTCCTTCTTCTTGTCTCCGTGAAAATAATCTGATTTGGAATGGGACGCCTTCCCTTTCCCTTTCTTTGCCTTACCTTCTAAGGCACAATTTTCCTCTTCATCAGTCTCTGATGAGGATCCGTCTTTGGTGTTCCTATGTATCTCCTCCTACATCAAATCCAAGCATAGTCATTCCCAATGTGGAATCTTCTCCCTCCCATTGACAGAGTCCTAATAACTATGCCAACTCTTAGGGAGTCCTAGAAGAGCTAGGCTCACCATATCATCCTTGGCAACACTAATTCCAACACTTCCAATATCATCATGATAGTGAGTGAACTTGGTCAAGTACTTTGGAATGGTGTTTCCCTTATCCATCTTGATCTTCTTGAGTTTTTCCTTTAGTGCCAACTTCCTATGGTCATTGTTGTTCTGCAACATGTCTATCAATGCCTTCCTCATAGCATACGTAGTTTCCTTTCCATGGAGACTCGATACACCGTGGTCTGCAACATGTCTATCAATTCCTTCCTCATAGCATACGTAGTTTCCTTTCCATGGAGACTCGAAACAATGTGGTCTTGAAATCCCTCAAGGATTATCCGCTTTGCCTTTGCCACACACTTCTTCCATTCAACCAAATTTTGAGCATCCAATGTTGGAGGTTTAGGAATGTCTTGATCAATGAATTCCTTGAGGTGATTATCTTCCAACACTACTCCCATCCTGTCCTTCTAGACTATGTAATTCGAGTTTCCTTCCTAGGCATACTCAAGTCTGAAATCATAGAAAAACATTTTCCAACTCTAAAGTATGAACTACAAATACAAATTTCACCTGTAATCCAAAACTCAAAATCTTTGCTTCTATATTGTCTTCAGCTTCAATACCATGTATATTTTTTTGTATATTCAACAGCTCATGTAATGTACTAAAACACAATACAAGAATCTACTCTACTCTCAACAACAAAAACCAATAATGATCGATGAAAACAGAATTAGAAAGAGGAAGAATATCAATTGCACATAGCACAATATTTCTCTGGGGAAAGCCACAGCTCAAAACCATGAATATCTATATTGCATTAATCAGAAATCTGAGAAGAAGATGTTCTCACTAGAACAATTCCTCCGCAAGTATGATCAACTCTATGCCTCACAAGCCCACTCTAGCCAACACTTAGCCAATTCTACTACCTTTCAAGCCCCTATTTCCACACGCAATTCCTAAGAGGATTAGCCCATATTTAATTATGAAATCCTTCTTCCATAACTTTAAAATCCAAACTTAGGTCTTCAACTGATTGCATGCATGATTTGTACATCTCGAAAAATCATACAACTGATAGTACACTATCCCTGCACTCTAGACTCAACTGGGTCTTCCTCTGAACTGACATGCATGATTTATTCTTGAGTGAATCTTCAGTTAGCTGGTATGGCACGAAGGATGCACTAGTGCACAAACACACTACTAGAGCTCTTCTAGTTCCTCTAACATTAAGAAATAGTCTAGTTGACTATAACTCAATGGAACTGAGTTATCTAATTACAACTCCAATACACTCAATTTGGACCCCTAAAATTTAGGGATCACACATACATGACTACATATATACTTCCAACTCGAAATTCCTAAGTCAATTAATTCGATTAAACTTAATTAACTATTTACAAGTTGCTGTGTGAATACAATTCGATTATAATTTACAATTTAATTCAAGGACAAATTAAATTGGAATTTATCATTGCCGTTTCTCAACATTTTGATGAACAATTTTAAATACAATTGCATAAAAAAATTGAGGGAAAAGATAGTTTAGAATCCACTCTATCTCGCAAAAAGTGGGAGGAATTGAAAGAAAATATATGTTCCAAAGAATATTTGACAAAGAGGAACAAAGACAAGAGAGCAAGAGGTAATGTGAGGGTTGCATATACATTTGGCCAAGGAAGATTGCAAGCCAAAATCAGAAAATTTGCAATAAGTGTATACCTTTTTAGTTCAATTTATGTTGTGTTTTAGGTGGAAAATAGTAATAAAGAAGCAGGTGCAGAAGATATTGTCAATTATTATATGGCAGCACTAGACCCTAGTAAATCTAATAGTAGAACGAAGTGGAAATCCATTTCGTCAATAAAGATTAATTCACAACCATTTGTTATAAGCCTAGCAAGAGCCTTTGCAAATCATGTTAACTTAAATGAAGGGGTACCCACATGTAATGAGTTGCAGATATTGTCTCAATGAGACAATTTCACAGTTGGTAGCTTGTGTTCAACCTATTTTTCTACATGGAATGAGCATAATTTTATGGATTCATATGAGGTAAGAGGCTTTATTGATCTTATTTCTTTTTTTTTGGAAATTATATATACAAATGCCTCTTAATATGTAGATTGAAAGGCTGAGTGTAAGAGAATCCAACTCAGTTTCTTTATTATTGTAGTGATCTAGACAACAAAAATGACCATATAATAACATAGTAACTTGAGCTGACATGGATTGACATAAATATAAATTGAAGTTATTAATGACGTACTTAGTTATCCACACATTACATTATAGATAGATTCAAACAAACACTTACATGCCTTATTGGCAAACCCTTGGAATTGTGCATGGTAGCAGATTTTATAGCAATAACTTTCTTTGTTTTCCCATTTATCATTTAGAAACCCCTTGCACCTCTATTACTAAAAGTATGGTAGAATACCTTTCTCCTTTCTGCTCTAATATTTTTAGAGATCCACCTCTACCTTTGGATGATCAAACTTGCATTTGGCACCATACTTTCGAATTCCTGTGTTAACAAAAAAACTAAGTTACACAACAAATCTAACAAACCAACAATTCAATAAAATATATAACCTAGTTAGGAAAGAAGGAGCAGTAGAACATGAAGCATGAAAATAATCACTAAATATCTTACAAGACATTTAGGCTCACTTGGCCTTTCTGGTAGTGAACTAACATCATAAGCAACAGACTTCACCTACACATAGGAAAAAAACATACAAATTCAAGGACTAATTCCATAGCATATATATAAAAGACATAATAATGGATGAAAACACAGAATAAGTTGAGTACAACATCACTCCCATTAACATTCTCATCTGATTTTGGAGTTTCCAACCTACCTTTTTTGTCGTGGAACTTTCATTTTGAACTGAATTTGCAGATGCCAATTTTCATATAGCACTGAGTTCAATAATATGAGAACCATCAAGCAACACACAAAAAAAAAATTACAATAATATCAAAAGAAATGAAACAACGCAAAACAAAATCTATATTACATCAATATCAAAAGGATTTTAGTTAACACAAAATGCAAATCTTGACTCTCTTTAACTGACATGTCATTCATCCTCAACTGGCCTCTCTGCGGGGGTCTCACTATTTGTGGTGACAGATGGCACCTAGAGACACATCACTGATCTACATGCCATTTGATGAATGATGGATAATATAATCATATTCTATTGTCTCCTCACACTTACCATCATAAATCACCAATTTCATTCAAAACAACAATGAAGGCACCATTCTAGTATGTGCATACCCTTAATCTAGGGCATGATTCATTGAAGGTTGCACCCTTCCTCCTTTTCTTGTCTTGCTGGCAGCATTGACCTTGTAGATGGATGAGGGAAGAACAAATTTCATAGGTGTTTATGGAAGGCATATTGTATTTTTAGATGAGAAAGTTTACAGACTTTTGTTGTTTCTCCTCTTTGGATAGTTTAGTGGTTATGATAGGCACAAAGTTTGTCAAAGTCTTTCTTGAATGAATCTAGAGCTCAATAAAAGCTTGAGAATCCTTTCTCTTACCTGAAAAATGAGGTATCAACAAATTCAAAACTCTTGCCACTAATGCAAACATCAATGTTTCATTTATTTTAGTGCAGATGCAGTTGTGTTCTTTATAAAATATTTTTTTATAGCTTGCTTTCTTTACTTGACTATTGAATGTATTTTACATTTTTTTGCACGAAGGTTAAACCACATGCAGAGCAATTTTGTCAAAGCAGCAAAAAAATGAAAACGCCTTAATGTCAACAAAGTTTTCAATATTGATAGTGATCATGATGAACTAGACATGCATGTGCAACACAATCATAGTGGTGTTGAGCTTGAGGTAATATAATATTTGTTATAAGTTATTCGTCCCAATGTTTTGTCATTATTCATTCTTAAAATGTTATTTTGGACAAAAAGAAGTATTTTTGCATTCTTTACCTAACTTATATTAACTTTTGCATGATGATTAAACCACATGCAGAGCAATTATATGAATGCAAAATGAAAGGAAAAAGGTCATGTGAATAGAGCTCTCTGCAAAGTTGCACAACTCCATGTCAATGTTGATAGTGATTATGCTAAATTCAATGAGCATGTACATGATATTCATAGTGGTAGTGGTGTTGAACTTGAGGTGAGTTCTATGAAACCACATCAAACTAAGTACTATTCAAGTAAGTAATGGTTGTTTTATTATGTAAATAAGGTTGATCGTTACCTATATGATACAATTTGGTTAGAATAGTAGTGAAGTGTAAATATATAATATACATAGATTATGGAAATAAAGGTAATCCATATAGCTTACATATGAAAGGTTAGAGCTTAATTGTAACAGAGTGTATTGTTTCCATTGATATGGAGGCTTAAAATGTTGTGGAATATGGTCCAAGCTTGTATGGTCTCCTATCACACTCATACCACATACTTGATATCTACATAATTAAGATTAATTGCGAAGTAAGATAGTCAAAATTCACCATCAAAAATCATATCCAACTTACATTATTCTATCTCATAAAGCTCAATACGGGTAATAGCATACATATAGTATTGATACTTCAAAGGGCCTAGTATAATGATCAAATTTAATTAGGTAGATATTTAGGTAATGGGATAAGTAATATTCAAGTAAATAATGGTTGTTTTATTATGTAAATAAGGGTAATCATTACATAGGTGATAGAAGATAGTTAGAATTGTAGTGAAGTGTAATTAGCTAGTATACATAGATTATGGAAATAAGGGAGAACATATAGCTTACATATGGAAGCTTAGAGTTTAGTTGTAATAGATTTTAGTATTTGCATTGATATGAACGCCTAACACACTCTAGAATACGGTTCAAGCTTGTATGATCTCCTATTACACTTAGATCACATACTGGCTATCTACATGATTAAGAGTAATGGTGAAGTAAGATAGTCAATTGTTACCACTAACACTCATATTCAACTTAGAATTTTCTATCTCATAAAGCTCAATATACATAATAGCATAATAACAACAAGGTAAAGAGTATACAACTCTCTTTCACCCACCATCTCTCAACAGAAAAAAGAAAATTCAAAGGTACAAACGCCTTGCCAAATGGGATTACCTAGAGCTTATTTTGATGAGGCTGCACAAAATGGTATATGTGCTTGTGGAGTCTACATAATTACAAAGGAGGATCAACAATTTTCCATCTAATGGAATGGGGGAGAAGGAACAAACAACAAAGCGGAAGCAATGGCTCTATCAGGACTTCTTCTATTTAGTGTCTTCCTAAATATAGAGTCCCTACAAATCTATGGTGACTCCAAAGTCATAATAGATCATGTAAATGCCAAGCATTCCATAAAAAATCACAATCTGACTGGATGGATGAACAGAATCGATTCTCTCTAGAGAACAAGAAAGGATTATACTATAAACCATGTGGGCAGGTCCCAAAATACTCAAGCAAATGAACTATCAAAGAAAGGGCTCCAAACTCAAATAGGCAAATAAAAAATGAATATAACAATGGGGAACGAAACACACCAAATTCAGGATTTTTCACTTCCGGATACATAATTCTCTTTGGTCACACATCAGGCCCTGGTATGTACCATGAACCTGTTTTTTCTAAAAAGGCATATGTTTCTCAGATTTTTGCAAGTATCCCCATTTTTGGTTTTTCTCACCTATTTCCATATTCTATTCTTGGTAAGGTTTTGTATGGTATAGATTGTATCCTACGCTATTGCAATTTGTCTTCTTATCGGGCTAAATGTATTAGCTCTCTATCTTTCTGTTTGTATTGGGACTCAATGATTATAATACAATCATGATTTTTTTCGTATTGAAGAAAAAAAGTAATGGTTGTAGATATCATGAAATCCATATCATTCTAGGCTATGGCATGCTATCCACATAATGTAATAGTGATAATTGCAGAGATTACAAACATGAACTATTAGTAATACATGCTATTAGTTTCAAGCAATTTATATTAATCTTAATTATGATAACACAATATGCTTATCCTTTACCTATCACTCATACTATTCTGATATGTTTCATTCATATTAGCTTGTCTCATAGGGTTAAGTGTTTCAAGTATGATAACGATGAATTCGTTATGGACTCTATTATTGGCACAACTCGTCCTTTTTATCTCTAGAAACAGTTTTTTGTAGTCCTATAAGTGTCTGGACATGCGTTTTGTTTTTTTTTTTAATAATAGCCATGAATTTGATATTGAAAGGGATAAGCTTAAAACTCAAAAATTACATTCCATTGATATGAGGACAGACTTTCTCCATGATTCTTGATTTTGAATGTCTACTTTTCCTTGAACCAAAACTTCATTTTTACATATTTTGTTCTAATTGGACCATGATGAATTCTATAATATTTCTAAAAATGGTCTATCAAAAAAAAAAATGAACAGTGCATCCAAGAAATTGAGGATAATCTAAAAATCTTAGGAGGTGTTGTCTTCTTCAAAGATGCCTTGCGAAGGTTGATTCAATAGTTGATCGTCTCAATTGACAAAGGGGGCTCAACATTTAGTTGCAACTATCATGAAATCAATATCATTCTAGGTTATGGCACATTATCCACATAATGTAATAATGTTTATTATAGAGATTACATAGTTGAACTATTAGTAATACATGCTATTAGTTTCAAGCAGTCTACATTCATCTTAATTATGATAACACAATCGTTTATCCTTTACCTATCACTCATACTATTCTAATATGTTTCATTCATATTACCTTATCTCATAGGGTTAAGTGTTTCAAGCATGATAACAATGAATTCACAAATTTTAACTCAATAATAGCCAATTAAGAAAAAATTAAGAAATTAATAAAATAATGACATTTAGAGAATTTGTTAATATATTTTATTATTATTTTACTTTTATCAAAATTATCCGAATAAAATTATTTTTATCAAAATAACAGTGTGTGTTAGTGAGTATATATTTACACATAATTTAGTAAAATTTGGTAATCTGAAATTTAATTATTGTTTTAAATTTAAATATAAATTCTTATGAAGAAATGAAATTAGTCATTAATAAAAATAATTAAAATAAATAATATTTGTTTTTAGCATTTTTTTTTTTTTTTTGAGATGAAAATGAACATGCACAAAAATTAACACTACAAACACATTTTTGCAAATATTTGAATGGACAATATTTTACTGTGAGAAAAATTCTGCTTATTGATAATATTATTTTAAATTTTCATGGAGATCCATCTTAACTTCTAATATACCAAGAGCCTAGAGGAATAAAATCTCTTGAAGTGAAAACCTTTCCTCAAGTTCTGCACTCAAAAAAGAGGTTTGCACCTCGAGATATTTGATTCTACTAGACGCCTGATAAATCTGAAATCAAGATGGATCTAAGTTGGTTTATAAGTTTCTTATATTTTTATAATAGATATCAACTTTTGAAAATTTTATTTTGCAAAACTATATTAAAAAATTAAGAATTAGTATGATGCAAAGGAGGTTAACTTGACCATCACTTAATCCTTTAACATTGAGATATTGCATTATATGTGTCAAATAAATATAAATTTATAAAAGTAGTAGTTTAATTGGTTTATATTTTAGAGTCTTTTTTTAGCATAATTTTTAAGTCAAATTTGTCCAATTTTGTTAGGAATTTGTTAAATTTGTCTAAATTTGAGTGGGAATTTGCTAAGCTAATCTAAATTTTTGTAGAGATTTATTGAAAGTACAAATTTAATATATAAACTCTACACAATCTATATACTCTAGGTTTTTTCAAGGTGGTAAATTTATTTATTATTTAAAAATTATTTATTTAAAATTAAAATAAAAAAAAAATATAAAAACCTCAAAACATAAACTAGTTAACCTCTATAAATCTAAGTAAATTCCAAAAAAAAAAAAACAGATTAAAACAAACAATTAAAAATTACATCATTAAAAAATTCAAATTGAACTAATATAAATTCTAAATAAATTCCCATAAAAAGTAAAAGTGAAAGATTAAAACAAACAATTAAAAAATTAACATTATTGAAGAGACTCCAAAATTCAAATTAACATAATGATAAATAACTCCAAAATTCAAATTAACCTATTTTTGATATACTCATCAATGAAAACTTTTTGTTTTCGTAAGATATCTGAGATGATTTTCAATTGGTAAAATCCCAAACACTTATTTTATGTAATTATGGTAATTAAAATTGATAAGAAAAGCCATGAAATATGCAATTAAAAAAAATGAGATGATGTTGAAATTATTTTTAATAAGAATTTGTGAAATACATATTTTATGATATTATAGTGATTAAATAAAGGGATAGTTATGAGAGTTTCACTCAATGAATTTTTATCATATCACATGTGTTCGTAGTATACTAAATAATATTTTTATTTTGATTATATATTTGAAAATAATTTTAAAAATCACATTATTTAACCTTTACTAACATGCATCCAATGCACCTTCCTAATCTAAAAAAACCCCTAATTTTACTAGATATTGTAGGTATCCATTTTTTATGGCTTTTTATATTTTTTATTAACTATAAGTTTTATTTTTTATACTTGCAAATATAAAAACATTTTATCACCTATTATATGCTCAATCTATCTATATCTCCAAATATAAATTTACATGATATGGTATGGTATGTTATTGCTCCCCAATTGAATTTTATAAAATTAGTCAAATGACTTTAGTTCTTGCTAACTAGACTTCAATACTACTCATGGAATAACCAAAGTTGTGATTGAAGTCTTTAGTGCTGGTTCGATATAGAATTCTCAGAGAAACAAAAATAATAAACAACTTCAAGCAGGATTTGTGAACAAACAGTGCATTCTTAAGAAATTTTGGCTCGTAAGAACTTGAAGAAAAACACAAAACGCTCTTGATTCAAAACATGGCAAAATTTGTGATATAACAATACAATGTTGAGAAATTTTGCATCAGAAAAATTTATAAAAACAAATAACCTCACAATTAAAAATGTTAATATTTATAACAATATGGGAGGATGAAGAATAATAATAATGATTCAAAATGTTAGTAATTTACCAATAATACGAAGAATTAAACCCTAACAATATTCATTTACTATATAGAAACATTTTTATGCAATTTTTACAATGATCACAAGAAATAATTTTATATATATATTTATATAATATAACTATATATATATAATATATATATATATTCATAAAAATAAAAATTAAAAAAAATTAAGATATTAAAAAAAATATTCAAAATATTCCAATAATTCATTTAAATATTTAAAAATGTAATAAATTTAAAAAATATATTACTAATTTTGGGGTAATTATATTTTTAAATATTCGTGAGTATAAAAATGTTATTAATAATACATAAATTAAGATTTTTAATTATGTTTCTTAATTAATACTCAAATCCTATAAATATATGCTTCATTAAAAGACACTTAATTATGATTATTTTAATTAAAATATTCCTCTTATTCTAATTAATATAGATTAAGATACTAAAATTTTATTTTTAATATTTAATATAGTTTTAGGTCATTGGACATTATTCACGCTTAAGGTAGGTATATCATATTATTAAAAAATCCAACTATACACAAATTAAATAATTTAAATTTGTATTGGTGTCTCTTTTGAATTTTAAAGAATTTTGATTGACTTATACATTATGACGTGAAAATTTAATGTTAATTTTTAAAAATCAAATTTCCTCTAATGGAGCTTAGTTGTAATAGAGTTTACTATTTTCATTTGATATGGAGACTTAACATGTTATGGAATATTGCTCAAGCTTGTATGATCTCCTATCACACTCAAATCACATACTAGCTATCTACATAATTAGAAGTAATGGTGAATTAAGATAGTCAAGTGTTATCATTAAGCTCATATCTAGCTTAGAGTGTTTTATCTCATAAACCTCAATATATATAATAGCATAATAACTACAAGGTAAAGAGTATACAATACTAATCATACTTAAGTAAATGGGTGTAGCTATCATGAAATCCATATCATTCTAGTTTATGGCATATTATCCACATAATGTAATAGTGCTAATTACAAAGATTACAGACATGAACTATTAGTAATTCATGTTACTAGTTTCAAACAATTTACATTCATCTTAATTATAATTAGCTTAGATCCATCTGAACTATGGATCTACCAAGCACCAAGAGGGATCAAATATCTTTTCACTTCAAAAGAGCTTTGCATCTTAAGAAATTTGACCCTTCTCGGCATTTGGTGGATTCAAAGTAAGATGGATCTAGGCTAGTTTAATTATTATTTATAATTAATTATAATTATAATTATTAATTTCAAGTATTTATTATTTATTAATTTTTTTTATTTTTATCAAGTTGAATGTTATAGATTACAACATCTCTACCATACTAAATCAGGTGATGGGAAATCTTGGATAAAATATAATATTACAATGTTATAGTTACCCAATATTTATTACTACCCCACCCAATAAAAAGTGGTTACGAGTGGGGGGAATACTAATTAAAACGTAATATTATTACATTTTACCTAATATTTCCCGTCACACCTGAGCCTAAATATTACATTTTAGGAAATATTCCCCCTCGCCCCTACTAATTTTATGGTTGAGTTTGTTTACTTTTAAACCTCAAATATAAGGAAAAATTATAATAAGAAGTGGACCTATTGAGGGAAAATATTGGGTAAAATGTAATATTATAGTATTATATTTTACCTAATATAACCTAGTAAAAAGTTGATGGAGGTAGTCAAAAGTATTGGATGAAATGTAATAATTACATTTTTCTTAACATTTCCCCCACCTCGGATCATACCTAGACAAATGCCTAATGTCAACATATCCATAATTTTTTTTACCTCTACAGGCTACTTGGATTCAACACCATCATTTTCTACATCAAATTATGTGTCTAAACATAACATCAAATTAAGATGGATCTAGTCTAGTTTAATTTCCCCATTAAATAAGTTATATTCCACATCAATACCATGGATCTATACCATTGATTCTTAAAACTATGGGTCAATACCATGGGTCATTTTTATTTCTTTTTTTATTATTTAATTTTTATATGGTTTTTGTTTTATATTTTTGTTATATTTATTTTTTCCACGTTAGTTTAAAATGTTACATTATTTACATTACATATTTCTAGTATACTATAGACATTAGATCTCAGCTCAATGAAGGAATTACATATATCCCTCATATTCAAAAGTAATTTTTAATTTCAATTACTTTAACTCATTATATAAATTCTAATGTAAAATAAATGTGAAAATTGAAGTATTTTATTTATAGCCGACATTGATTTTTAAAGTAACATTATTAATTTTTTTAAAGTAATGTTAAGCACAACATCTCTCGCATATACATATATTAGACAACACATATATATTTTTTAATTTTTTAATGTAACATTATGTGGGAACATATCCCTCATGTACTGAAGATAGAACGCCTCTCAGTGCAAAAAGTTATATGAACATGTGACATATTAACATGAGTTATGGTTTTTTGGGCATGTGGTATTAGTAATCCATGGCATTAGCCCATGATATTGTAACACAACTTATTTACAAGTTAAGAATTTCCTAAGGGTGAATTTCCATGATTAAAAATCATGTTACATGTTTTTTAAATGTATATATGTTTAACTCAAAATAACTTAAAATAAAGTGATAATTTAGTCAATGTTTATGATTTTTTTTTTTATATCAACAATTTGAGATGTATAACCAGCCTAGATCCATCTAACTTCGAATCTATCATGTGACCAGAAGGATCAAATCCCATGAGATGTAACCATTTCCTCAAATTATTAATGCAAAGTTATTAAATCTAATAATATAATATTAATATTAGATTTATAAAAAAATAATATTAATACTAATCTTTTAACTTAATATTAGATTTAATGATGTTTTTACATGGCATGATAACAAAATTATAATAAAACTACATCAAATTAATATTTTCAAATATTACAACATTGACGTGAAAATATTTATGTCTTTAAAGATTTTAATATATCCATAGGATTTGGCTTTTCCTTTTAAATATTCATTTTACAAATATTTAATTAAAAGAAGTATTAAAAGATTTTGGAACATGAGTTTTGATTCTTTGTGTTGAATTGTATTATAGTTTTTTAATCTATATGGTTATTTTCATTTTTTGTTTTAGGCCTACATTTTTATTTTATTTTATTATATTTTATTGGAGACATGACATACTTACACATCCCCCTCATACTGGGTTGTAGAATGTGCCTCTCAGCGCATTAACACACTATGTTTATCCTTTACTTATCATTCATACTATTATGTTATGTTTCATTCATATTACCTTATCGCATAGGGTTAAGTGTTTCAAGCGCAGACCTATTCTAATAATGTTAACCGTTTCAAGTGTGATAACGATGAATTCACTATGGACTCTATTATTAGCATAACTTGTCCTTGTTAACTCTGGTAGTAATATTTTGTAGTCCTATAAGTGTTTGGGCATGCTTTTTGTATCTTTTTTTAACAATAATTGTGAATTTTATATTGAAAGGGTTGTGTTTAAAACTCAAAATTTACTTTCCATCGATATTAGGAGAGATTCTCTCCATGATTCCTGATTCTGAATGTTTTATTTTCCTATGAACCAAAACATTTTTTTTACATATCTTGTTCTAATTATACCACTATGAATTCTATAATATCACCAAAAACAATCTATCAAAAAACAAAAAAGAACATAACATTCCAGATATTGAAGATAACACGAAAACCTTAGGAGGTGATGTCTTCTTCAAGGACGCCCCACGAAGGTTGATTCAGAAGCCTAATCATATTAATTGACATAGGGGCCTCGACATTTTTAGTAACTTTCCAAGTGCATATATTTTGTTGATATGGAATTTTATGTGCAATATAGACTTCTTGTGTTGCTTGGAAGAGCATATATGAACTTCAACTGATAGATCATTATGAGTCGTGTTTACAAACAAGACTACTAAGCCATGGATGATGCACGGACATTAGATGAAAATTTACCCTAAAAGTGCCTTTGAAATTTTCATGTACTTTCCACGTCATAATATGTAAACCAATCTAAAACCTTTAAATTTAAAAAGAGATACATGTAAATATTTTGGAAGGAAAATAAAAAAACTACATTTTTTAATTGTATTTTTGGGTTATCTTCTTCTAGTTTTACTCAAATTTCTAGTGTAAACACTCATTGGATGAAGAATTAAATTCCACATCCAACGAGTACCCATTATGCATACTTTTGAGAAGATTCACATTGATAAAAATTGAAGTTACATTAAAAAAGTGTGTTGAAACACATTTTTCAATGTATATTCAACTTTTATCAATGTGGGTCTTCTGAGAAGTATGCATATTGAGTACTCATTAGATGTGGAATTTAATTCTATATAAAATTAGTGTCCACACTTAAATTTTGAGTAAACCTATAAAGATATAAACAAAAAATAAAATAAAAAGGTAATTTTTTCCCCTCTGAATTCATAACTCTTATTTTGTTATTTGTACTATTATTTTATTATTTCTCCTTAGGAGGCCACTTTTGGGCTAAAATTTCCTCTAATAGAGGGAACCTAGAATTTAAATTCCTAAGTATTTTACTTCATATAATATTACAATATTGTTTTTGACTTGGAATTCATTGATAATTCTAGGGTTTGTCGCCTTCCATAAGCAAAAAGAAAAAAGAAAAATAAGATAATTCAAGAGGGCCATGAGATTGCCTCTATAACGAGAGACACAAGAAGAAGCCATGAGTGAGATGAATATAAAAAAATATAAGATCTCAATGAAAGCAGACAAGTTGACAGTCTAACAAATACCAACAATCTGCCATGAGGGGACCCAGCAAAATAAGTTTGCAAAAGAACTCAACTAACCAATGCAAAATAGAAGAGCCTAGACTTTACCTCTTAAATGCAAACCCCATGACTAAACAATTAGAGTGAACGAGATCACATCGTTGGGGTTTGTTTCTTTAAGAGTAAATCCATTTGACCAACAAGATATGCCCACCATTTGCCACCACTTAACAACATAATGCCCCCTTATATTGTCCTCAACCAGTGAAATGATGAGATTAACACTAATCCTCTTGTGAGAATTCATCGCTCTCTTCTAGAGTTACCAAAAGGCTAAAGCCACCATGAATAACACTAAATAATCATGAAATATCATCCTTTCAAATCATTAGAGTATGATAGATTGTGAGGCACTCCTATGAATGATTTGGAGATACCCATTATAAGACGAGTTGAAGCTTCTACGTTCCATCATTGATTGAAGACACTTGCATGCCCCATTATTGCCACTAGATGTACATGTGGGTGATGACACTTGAGGCTTCCTTATTGTTAAAATCACATGATGAGTTAAGGAGGGGGCTTGTAAGAGAGTTGACCATTCCATTCAAGGTTGTGTCACCCCTATAGGTATTTTGTTGTGTTTGGAGATATGTATCATTTGTTGATGGACAATTTATGGAACGTTTATATTTCCTGTTGGAATATATAACCTTTTTTCTATTGAAAAAATAGTAATATGGGTTTCCTAATAATCTGATTAGAAACTATCTAGTCCTTTAAGAGTATTTTTAGCAAAAGCATAAGTTTATATAGTTTGCAATAAATCCTTGTTGTTTCTAATGATGGAGAAGTTCTAATAATATGATCCTAGTTGTTGTTGTTGATATAGTTATAGATTGATTTTTTTATCTATGTGTTTGAGAATATACTAAATATAATTAGAATATAATTGTTGTTGAAACATTTTTCATATCTCAATATAATGAGTATTTTTTTTTTGCAGAAATTTTTTAATAAACTGCAAGAAAGGATAAAGTTAGGATGTTGGATTTGTTTGATGGTGTTGGTGTGGGAATTGAGCAGATTCAATCACGATCTATTATACATGGATTCAAATTTAAAGGAACATGAGATGCAAATGTAAATATTTTAAAGGTCACAAATAATACACTCCTTGCTTATGAAGACAAAATAGATGGAGTTGTTTGTTTGAAATAGAAAGAAAGAACCTTCACATGGTGGTAACTAAAATATTTTCAAAAAATGACATAGTTTATGTTTATCGTGTACTAGTTGTTAGACAATTTGGCCCACTGCTTTATGTCGTATTTTGAATGCGTTTTTTAAATATCTTTATCATAGTGCATTTGCAAGAGTTGGAAGCTCTCAAAATTTGACTATAT
>APFE031399850.1:0-17384 GCA_000404065.3 Pinus taeda
TCTTCTCAGCACACTTATGACCTTTAGTGTATTTGCTATCACAACTGTAACAAAGCCCTTTTGCTCTTTTTTCTTCCAATTTTTGTGGTGTCAACCTTATAGGTTGTGGAAGGCTAGGGGCAGCAACACTTCCTTCTTTATAGTTGTGAGTGGTATGCTTCTTGGTTACCATAATTTTGCTTTCCATTTTTCTTGCTAACTTGAATGTCTTCTCTAATGAATCAGGTTCCCAAAGGCGAACATCATGTTGGATATTATCCTTTAAAGACCCTATGAACACATCAATCCTATGCTCCTCTGGAATATCTTTTACCCTTATGCTCAATTTTTGGAACTCCTCAATATGCTCCATTATTGATCCCTTTTGTTTGATACTTATTAATTGACTAAAAAAAGTGTTGCTTTTTGTATCCTCATAATGTGCTATCAATTATTCTGTAAAAATTGCCTAAGTGATAAATTGTTTATGAGATCAAAGCCGTTGATACCATACAAACTGATTTGGTTCCAAATATAAAATTGCAATACATACCTTTTGTGTGTTTTGCACATTATTGAGATCGAAGAATTGCTCCATCTGTAATATCCATGTTGCAGGATCCTTGCCATCAAACTTCCTCATATCTATTTTTGGAATATGGTGGGTCTTTGATCCAAAATTAGAGTCTATGATATCATGATTAACATTTCTTTTGTTTGCATCATGAGTTTCCTTTACTACCTTTTCACCATTAGTAAGTATTTCTTGTAGAAAATGTGTCATATCCGTCTTCAAATCTGCCATGCCTGTCTTCAAATTTGTGTTCAAATGTATCTTCAATTCTTCCATGTCTGTCTTCAAATCTGTCTTCCAATCATCCATCTTAGCTTCCACGCCCTTTATATTAGATTCCATGCCATTTATCTTAGCTTCTATTAGCTTTTGTGAGCGTGACATTTGTTGCACTTGTTCTTGTAATTTTGATATATCATGTAGCATTTCTTCCTCTTCTTCATGAGTCATGCCAGAGATTTCAGGTTCCTTACTAGGTGTTTGCATTTTCTTTCCTCGGGGCATCAATTACCGATAAAAATTCTCTACTAGCCCTTTGAATTCCGTCAAAATAATTTTCAAACCAATCTTAAGCAAAAATTTAAAAGAATCTACACACCTTTTTTTTCACTTTGTAGGAACTCGATATTGCCTCTGATGTATCTTTGTACTTTCAGAACATCTAGTTCTGAAATTGCGACCTGTGGTATCCCTCTATGGCCTCTTTCCAATGCCACTAGTTTGATCCAAATTGGATTCTCCAAGGAAGAGTTATGTGAAATCTCCCATAGTGACCTGATTATAGACTAGTTCAGTAGAGTGAACTTGTACGACGTGCCACGAGTCAATTTTTCGACCTTTAGCTCTAAACAATATATAGACAAAACTACAGTCCATCCTCCTTCTACACCTTCTTATTAAATTTCAATCCAATTCTCAGAGAAAAAGTTATGACGATTTTCCCCAGGTCACCTTTTTGGAATGTAATTCAGGATTCTGCAGAAAGACCAACTTCCTTAGATCATATCTCCGCAAAGATAGCGTAAAAAGCTCTAAAATTAGGACCCAAGATTTACTGCGATGTCTTCTCAAATGGGTTTTTTTTTTCAACTTCTGAAACTTCACAGAAAAAAGTTATAGCGAAAATACCACGATGACCTGTTCGGAGCAACGAAACCCTAGAATCCGAAGCTCTGATACCAATGTTATGAAATCAGCTCAAGAAAAGATAGAAAAGATAGATCAACGCCTTAAAATTCAGCCTCTTCGAGGGGGAAACCTCCTTTACATAACATAAATGATCAATTCTTTGATGATTCAAATGAAAAAACCTCCTTTCTATATATAGGAGTCTAAGGAGTCACAATATAACAATATGGGGACAATAGGGGCACAACAATATTAATAAGGGGTATAACTACAATAGTAATGGGGTAATCACTAGTATTATAGGGACCCAACGTTAGTGGCCCATCAATAAGGTATACTTGAAATTCTATTCGCTTCCTATCACAACAAGTCAAGCTAGCATCTTTGACAAAATCATCTTGTATGAACATATCACCATAGGTTAGCTCAAAACACAACCATCATAGATCGAAATCATAAATCACATGTAACCATCATAAACCAAAATCATAGATCACATGCATAATACAACTAAAATAAAATATTGATACTGATCTTTTAATAAATCCTTAGCATGTACCTTTCTCCTTATTCCGTACACACACAGGATTGGTTGTCACACTCGACAATCACCCAGCGCCTTCTCCTCAACCATGTGCAAATGCACATTGTGTGCATCACACACACATCACCAAACATGACATATAACACTACATAATACATGTACCTACACTAGGTGGATAACACAACTCAAATATATACACAGAGTACAACACAATGAATACACATTTCACGATACCATGACCACACAATGCACATGCATAGTACCGCATACTCGCAATACAACATGTATGACATGCGCACAATACCACATGTACACTAGTACCTATGTGTAACATGTACACAACACCACCTACACAACGTGTACACAACTCCACATGTACATAACACCTTACACATGACATGTACACAACACAACTTGCACACAACACCACATGTACAACATGTACACGAAACCACATGCTCACAGCACCACTTGTACAATCATGCACACAATGCCATATGTACCTAGCACATGTATAACATGCATGGCACAACATATGTACATAGCACTACATATACAACATGTACATAGCACCCTTTGTAAACAACACTGCATATCCAACATGCACACAACACCATCTATATCCATCACTCCATATGTAGTATTGACACAAAATTATATGTACTACGCTATGCATAAAATTGCAGAAACAGCATGTAAACACACTATATACACCACACCGCATGTGCACAACATCACATATGCAACGTGGACAATATACATAACATATGCACAACAATAGTACCACACATCCAAAACCACACTATCTCTACCAAGCAACTTTGTTTCCAGTGCCTTATCCATGCTTGTCCCAACATGTCGTAGACCACACTACTTTCATTTCATTGATGTATCCCTTGATATAGCCTACCCATAACATAGACATAATATAATCACATAACATCAACTCATAACCACATGATACTGACTTCATAGATTTGTGAGGGCTACTCTTCCTAATTTATTCCTCATAAGACTAGGAAACTCTTCATTCCATTCACCTACATAATAAATCATTCTTCCACAAGAATGATCTCTGACATCCCTCTCAAATAGAGACATAGATACATAGATACATACACACACACACACACATATATATATAATCATTAGCATAAAAAATCATGATCTTGTTAGACAACGATATGCATACATACACATATATACATATCAACAATAGCATAAAACAATCATGATCCGTAATGACGCTATCAGACATGACATACATACATACATGCATACATATATAAACAACATCATAATCATGATCACAACATAATTACTAGATATCATAAGGTCAAGGTTAAGAGAACTCCCTTTATCTATTCACAACATGCACCACATTGAGAACAACGATTCCCAACATAGCCAAGGCATCTGACACATCAAGTCCATTTACTTTACCTTTCCTTATTACTTTTCTCATCAGTGTCTTGCCATCGCCCATTACACAAATGGACCCAATCAATCCAATTAGTTGTCATACTCTTGCCTTCAACTTCCCTTATACAGTTGCGGGCTTCATCCGAGTCTTATATTTCCTTTTACATTTCATTCAGCTCTCCCTAAGCTCCACTAACTTTCCTCTTTTCCCAACCAATCCCAAGACTCTCAAAACATAAAAGGAAATAGCAAGAAGCAAGCAAGAGAAAACCATGAAAACCAATAATAATATGACACCACAAACAAAGTGGTATGTCTATACACCAAATGTAAACAAAGCCACAATCAAGAACAACAAATCAAAAAAGACCAAAAGAACAAGACTAGAAACAAACACCATGACTCAATCCCCATGGCTCCAAAACCTCCAAGGGAAATCCCAAGTTGAGCCATGTTCACAAATTCATGGCAGTCTCTTTTTCCATGCAATCCCTTACATCATATTGCTATAAACACATAATTGTCATTGCAAAAATACACATAACAATACACTATTTACCTTATCTTGTTGTGCCAAGCATACTTCCTTGTAACTGAACACATATGTCCCATGTCTCAAGGGACTCCAATTACCTTGACAGATCTAGCTATAACTAGACACCAACTACTATACATGTCAAATACATGTCCATGAATATAGGAAATATCCACATAATTTTAGACAAATTAGCATTAAGAAGACTTCCTCTATGCAAAGCACTCATTCATTTGGACTTGTAGTTTCCACACATAGCCAAAGGAATTCTCACCCAATTCCTTTCTTTTACATTTTAACCTTGTTGCAATCAAGTCTTGCCATGTACTGCAACTTCATCCAACTCTTACTTATATAAACACATTAACTATTACCTTGTCAAGCTAATACCAAGAATGTGGCCCTGCAACTATTCACACATGTCAATCACACATTCCAAACATCAATACATCATATCTAGTAATGGAAATCAACCTTTACCAAGACCATCAGCCATGTCATAATCAACAAAAAACTCACAGTCATTAATGATAATACATAATTCTACAACTATCACCTACTTGCACTAAAGTACATATCACCTATCTCCTCACATAATGCATTAGTACAACCATCTTAAAACAAGATCATTCATTCATGCAAACTTACAGAGACATACTCATATAATGCAAGTAATAGAAAATTCAACAACAAATAGATGACATAATAGACACTAAACACTCGAACACCAAATAAATGACATAATCAAAAATTCAAACACCAAGTAGACGATATAAGCAAACTCATACCTTGATATATATTAGGGGAGGCAATCTCGTCTACACAATCAATCTAGTTAGCATGATATAACTTCCCAACACATCAATTCAAACACAAATAAGATCATGATATCCATATCAGTCACTAACTAACATTTTCACATCATAAGCTCATAAACATTTGTCGTTCATGCATAACGATCACACATGTATGATCAGTCTAGATTAGTATGAGATAATATCACAACATATTAACTCATACCTGAATTTCATAACCTTAACCATTTTCATAGACTAATCCAAATTAGTATGATACATATAAAATCAATATATTAATGTAATGCACCTAATCATCAAGTTTCTAGCACATAACAACAAAAAGTTAACCTATAACATACTCATCAACAACATATAAAATAATCATCATGTTATCTAACATAAAACAACAATAACAATGCATACAACCACAAGTTACTATCATTCATGACTATCTGACACATGTGCATATGACTACACTAATCAACTAGCATCTATCATGTATGTAACCATAACATCAATAGAATGAAAGGCATACACATAACCATAATGCATATAACAATTGTTAACCTATATACTTGCATGCCCAACATACAACGTGTTGGATGACATGCTCTTGCCTCGAGGTCCAATGCTACAACTTCACTTTGATGATATGCATCTCCAGCTCTACCTCAGCCAACAAATTAGCATCATAACATACCAATATCATCATGATCACCTAATTGCATACAATGACTTCACAACACATTTCTTACCTACCATACATGCATAACCATAACCATGACAATGTAGGCATAACAACATAAAGACACCAACATGCATAACTATTTCATATACAAATAAACACTCGTGATGACACATCCCACAATAACACGATCAACCTTCACATGGTGACATCACTGCAACCATGATCAACACCATGAAAATGCAACAAAGACATTGATTGGAAGTATAAGAAAAACATATGCAACCGACATGAATGCATAACCAACACACCGCCCATCTAGTCTGAGGGGTGAAACCATGCTCTGATACCACTTTGTAACACCCTCATCCCACATCTACCCAAATAACTGGCCAACCCAGGTAAAAATGTGATGAGAGGCCTCTAAGATGGGATTCAAACTCTTGTGTAACCTTAAGGAAGTGGAATCAATGGAAACACAACATACATACCTTCCACATCAGTAACATGACTCCTAGGAACCATCCCAACCTCTCACGTAACTAGCCCCTAGGTTCCACTGGTTTTTTATACCAATTAACCCTAGACACTCCCATGATATGGGAATTCATGCATTCAGAAGGCTATGGAAACTCCCACAACATGGTATGCCAATGTCTAGGGATGATTTTACATAGTGTTGTGCCAACGTCCCCAGGATTTGAGACACTTTTTCAGTCTTGGAGCCTCGTCAGTGCCCAAAACTAAATGACTCCTTCAGAACAGAAATATAGCAAGGGAATGATGCTACAAATGAATTACTTGAACAATATTTTGACTGCACCCCTACTAGCCATGACAGGGATTTTTTCAAACATATCATAGATACATAATCTACAGGCGTAAACAATATATCTGAGCATATGGGTTTCATAATTATCTAAGAATCACTAAGAAGCATTGATCCCTTATATCATTAGTTGCATTATAATCTATTATGTCATAGATACATTGTTCATTCATTTAAAAATCAAAACATGAGAAGAGCCAAACATCGTCATTGTCGTAATACATGGTTATAACAAACATACTAAAAATAGAAATATCGATGATACATCACCCATAAAATACATATATAAAACAGTACTTTTATACATAAGATATCAAGGAAATAAAATCTTATTAACGAATGCAAAATCCAACTAGGGATGGGACTACCACGTTCCACCCAACCATAGAATGGTTAAGCCAATTCTCTCTTCAACCATTCACCCCTATGTCATATTCCAAGCATGAATGTGGGATTTAAACCAAAAGAACCAACAAGGGTATCTAGAAGCTAAACCACCTCACCCTTGTCAATAGAAACCAGGCTTTACCGCAATCCATCCTGGATCACTAGGCCAAACAATAAACACGTAATAAAAACCTTTACCATGATCTCCATTACATCACCAGACCAAAACAAGCATAAATGCCACCGTATTTATCCACCTACACCGTGAGGAATTTTCCTGTCTCCTAGTCTCTCAGGGTTTATTACAATCCATACTAGATCACTAGGACCTAAACCAAGACCCAAACTTTGAGCTTTATCGTATATCCCATATTGGGATTACTAGGCCTGATGGAGAGCACCCATCTCTAGGGTTTACCTTATATCTCACCATTCACTGGTCGAGGATTCTGAGGCCCACTGAGGCAACACAAAATCCAACCTTATCATAACCCACAGTCTGGTTTAGGGGTTACTAGGCCATTTGTTCTATCATTCGGAGATCCACCTCACTCAGCTTTGAATCCATCTAGCAATCCATCACAACCAAAACATGAGAACCCCATCACACCATGGCTATTTAGAAATGGCAAGGCTAGGCTGAAAACATTGTCACACCTAGAAAAACCCATGCCATAATAACAAATAACAACATGCAATACCATGCATTCCAAATCTAGCAAGGAAAACACACATGCAAATAGATACCTACAAAGAATCCTACAATAGTTACTTGATCTTACCCTTCCTCGCTTACTCCTTCCTTTCTCTTGCCCTCTTTTCCTTTCTTGATCCAATGCAAAACCTGAGAAAAATCTTGCCAACTGATCCTTAGAAGCCTTTTTATTAATGAGGCCTCTATTTTCTTCATTTTCCATTATTTTCTTTCATTTTCCTCCTCACATGAAACATGTTACCTTTCACATTCCTTTTCTCCTCATTTTTATTATTTTCATAAATAAAATGCTAATTAGTGCCACTTTTCCTTTCAAAAGCCTTTACCATTTCCGTTTCCAATTTCCTTTAGCCATAATAATCAAAATGAACACCCACTAGGATGTTTTTCGTAACATTTAACTTGAAATACTTTTCACATCACTATGGCCTTATATATTTTTACATGGATTTTTAACCAGGGTTGTTACAATGCTCTTGGGTACATGTTGGTTTTTTACTCATAGGACCAAGGTAAATTGTTATGAGAGGGATATTAATTTCTTTGATGATGGTTGAGAGAAGAGAATATTTTAGGGAAAGAAGAAGCCTACATAAGTGAGAATGGTTACATCTATGTAGGAAAAACGCAATTACAGGAAAGGGTGGGTATTGTTTGCAGTGCATATTTCTAGTGACAAAGGGAAAAATGTTGAGGATGATCAAGTTCTAATGAGATATCTAGTTTTTCATTAGTTCCAAGATGTATTTCCAATAGATTTGTTAGATTTACTGCCTCACAAGGAAGTGCATTTCTCTATTGAGTCAGTATTAGGAACAACCCTAGCATCAAAGGCATCTTACAAGATGAGAACTCTAGAGTTGGTAGAATTGAAGTTTCAACTAAAGGAAGTGCTTGATAAATGATACATAAGGCCAAATATGTCACCTTTGGGTGCACTATTATTTTTTATGAAGAAGAAAGATGTGACTCTTAGGTTGTGCATTGATTATAGGTAGTTTAAAAAAGTGACAATCAATAATAGGTATCCTTTGTCATGGATTGATGACTTGTTTGATTAGCTGAAGAGAGAAACAATGTTCTCAAAGATTGACTTGATTTCAGAATATCATTAGGTACACAAGAAAGAAGAGGAATGTATAAGACCGTATTCTGTACCAGGTATGGGGATTATGAGTTTGTGATGGATCCTTTTGGTCTTACTAATTCTCCAACTGCTTTCATGTGCTTCATGAACAATGTGTTGCATCCTTATATGGACTATTTTGTGATAGTTTTTATTAATGACATATTTATAATTCTAAGAATGAGGAAGAGCACACATAACACCTAGCATTGGTATTGAGATTGTTGAGAGTGCATTAGTTTCATGCCAAGCTTAGTAAGTGTAGTTTCTTTCAAACTAAAGTTCATTACTTGGGGAATGTTGTGTCCAAGGAAGGTATAGTAGTGGACCTAGAAAAGATTAAAGCCATCATGGAGTGGCTAGCTCCTGGGAGTGTGGATGAGGTCATATCATTCATGGGATTAGTAAGTTATTACAGGAGGTTCATTGGGAACCTCTCACAGATTTCCAATCCTATCACATCTTTGAAAATGAAAGGAAATGAGTTTGAATGGACTGAGGAGTGTGAAACTAGTTCCAAGTAGTTGAAACATTTGTTTACAAATTCCATATTATTGAATATTACAGATCCTGACAAAGGGTTTCTGGTATGTACAAATGCTTGTAAGAGAGAACTTGGTGGAGTCCTCATGTAGAAATGAAATATCGTATTCTATGAGTCAAGGAAGTTGAATGAGCACGAGCATAAATATGTGACTGATGATATTTTGTTGGAAGCTATCATTCATGCCTTAAATATGTTGAGGCATTATATTCTTGGCAGAACGATTATTCTAATGAGTGATCATAGTGGACTAAGGTACTTCTTTGACCAACCTAATCTTAATTCTAGGCAAGCTATATGGTTGGCTACTCTTAGTGAGTTTGATTTTGAGATCAGGTACATTAAGGGCAAGGAGAATCAGGTTGTAGATGCTCTCATTATAAGATTGCAAGTGAATCATGTTGCATTGGTGATTTCTCACGGGAAAGATTTATAGGATCAAATCTTGCAGGTAGGACAATGTGATGATACGTACCAACAATTGAAGTCGAGATTGTAGTACTAGGGTGAACGTAATATGGATTAGGAATCTCATCTCATGGCTAGTGGCTTGGTCAAATTTGGGAAGGACATTTATCTGCCGAATAACATTGAGCTCAAAAAGGTTATCTTTGGGGAGTTTCATGTCAAGTTATATTTAGGTCACCCGAGATTCCATAATACTCTGATAGTAGTCAAGAAATTATATCATTCGCCATATTTGAAGAAAGATTTGGTTGAATTTGTTGTTCGATGGTTGGATTGTTAGCAATTGAAAGTTGATTGTAAACAACCAGCCAATATACTACAACCTATTTTGATTCTAGAGTGGAAATGACAGGTTTTTTGAGGACATCGCAGCAGCATGATTCCATCATGGTTGTGGTTCACACATAAATTAAGGTATCTCACTTCATTGTAGTTAAGTCTACAAATTTGGATAGTGAGGCAGCTCAGATATTTATCACAGAGATAGTGAGATTTCATGTTGTTCCTAAGAATATCATATCAGGGAGAGATGTCAAGTTCACTTCTAGGTTTTTGAAGGAGTTGTTTGTAAGCTTAGGGACAAAGCTGGATTTTAGTATAGCTTATAATTTGCAGATAGGTGGATAGGTAGAGAGGGCTAACAAGATTCTTGATGACATGTTGAGCATGTATGTCATGCATCAATAGAGGAAGTGGGAAAAGTATCTTCAACTTGTGGAGTTTGCATATAATAATGGGTATCAAGAGTACTTGAATATGATTCCATTTGAGGTTCTTTACATGCACATTTGTAATACTCATATCAGTTGGACTAATCTAAAGAACAAGGTGATGATTAGAATAGATATATTGGAAGAGATGGAATAGGAAATGCATGTTATTAAAAGGAATTTGAAGGAAATAGAGTTCAGGAAGAAACATTGTGTCGATCAACACAAGGAATTTAAAGAGTTTCAAGTTGGGGAGCATGTGTACTTGCGCATCAATTCCAAGAGGAGCACCTTGAGGATTGGGTCATGTGCCAAGTTGGAAGCCCAGTATTGTTGGCTTTTTGAGATCTTTAAGAGGATTGGACCAGTGGCCTACAAACTTGCACTACTGCCAATATTGAAAGTCCACAAGATTTTCCTTGTTTCATTGCTTAAGAGATATGGGAACAATGTTGATCATGTGATTGATTGGTTTTTATTTTAGGTGGAACTACAAGGAAAATTTCAACCAAAACCTTAGTGCATCTTGCAACGGAAATAACTCAGGATCTAGAACTAAGAAATTGAGCAAGCTTAAGTGTAGTGGAATCATTTTGGACCTGATAAAGCTACATGGGAGATGGATGATTATATGAAAACTTTGTCTCATTCATTCTTTGTTGGTTCAAGAAAATGAGTTTTTGGTATATGTATGCATATATGTATATAGTTGTAGATATCGTAAGGAGTTTTGTTATAAACCTCCAATAAGTAGTATGATTGTCATGTTTATCATGTGATTCATGGTTTCCAACAATTGTTCATGATAAATATTGCATTGAGCTATGTTATAAATCTACATGGAAGTATGATTTGTTTTCAACAGTTTGTTTGTCATAGGTGTGATAGAACGCCGAAGATGGTATTCCCCTAAGGAGAAGGGGTTTCTAACAACCCCGAGTTAAAGTTCATGTAATAAGGTATAATAAAGACAACATAAGACCAGGGTCATGGGAGATGTATTCCAAGTTTAATGTTGAGCAAGAATTATAGTGGGCATCACTTTTAGAATAATTATGTTCCCAATAATTATGTTCTTAGGAATTGGTTGTACATTTTTCTTAGGAGGCCCATTTTAGACATCAAAATTCCCGTAATTCTTACCAATTCCATATGGAAATTGGCAAAGGAATTGGTAAGAATTATGGGAATTTTGATGTCTAAAATGGGCCTCCTAAGAAAACTGTACAACCAAAATACACTTTGTAAGAACCGATAGGATTCAAGATGATGATGTCAACCATTGGGGATGATTCACCATTTTTGGAGTAAAAAATTAAAAATATTGAAAAAGTAATAAAATAATAAAACTACTTTTTCAACTCCTATTTTGAACTTAACTCCCTAAGGTTTTACTCAAATTTTGAATGGGAGTACTCATTGGATGAAAAATTTAACTCCTCATCCAAGGAGTAACCATGTTGCATATTTTTTATGGACTTTGCTACATGAAAAATAAGAAATAAATGAAAAATGTGATTCCAATCACATTTTTCGTGTAATATAGTCCATTGTAAGTATGAAACATGTGTACTCATTGCATGAGCACTCAAATTTTGCATCCAACAAGTGTTTCTACTCAAAATTTGAGTAAACCCATAGGGAGATAAGTTGAAAATACGAGTTCAAAAAATAGTTTTTTATTTTTTCCGTCTAAATTTTGATGATGTAATCTAATCTCATTTTATTATTTCCACTATTATTTTATAATTTCCACTATTTTCTATAGTCTCCTTAGGAGACCCATTTTAGAGCTCAAATTCTCCCTAATGGGGAAAGAGGAAATAATCGACATTTATTTATGAAAATAAAGTAAAATAGGAGAAAAGCGAGTTGAAGAGACACATATTTGCATGCTAAAGAAATTACAAGGAAAATGGGGAAAAAGGAGACATCATTAATAAAAATGAATTGGAAAAATAGGTCATCACTTTTGTAAGTTTTTGGCTTCAGAATAGTGTTAGAGAGAGAGAGCACCAAGAGCAGAAAGAAAGAAAGCAAGAAAATTAAGCAGAAGGAGAAGAAAGGAGAGCAAGGAGAAGGTTGGTTCAACAACTTCAGTAGGAATACTTTGCAGGGAACAAGTTGCATGTGTGATTTCCTAGTTGTGTGAATGCATGGTACATGAATTTTTTTTTTTTTTTCATTTGTTATCTTTAGCATGGGCTTTTCCTAGTTTGACAGTGGTTTCAACCTTGCCTTGCCATTTCTTAGATAGTCATGGTGTGATGGGATTCATTATTGGTAGATTTTTGGATTACTGGAAGGTTTTAATATCAGGTGAGGTGGTATAAGGGAAATTCCCAAGGGTTGGGAGTCGAGATGGCTTTCCCCAAGAATCCATCAATAGGTGATTAGAGACAGGAAAATTTGTCAAGGTATTGTGAAGAAATTCTAAAGAATCCAAGCTCAATTTGGTTTTGTGGTCTCAAGACTGGTTTAGGTGAGATCACAATAGCTTGAGAGTGGAGGTGGTTTAACCTTTAGAGTCTATGGTTGATTATGTCTTGATTTATTGCATGAAATCACACATTCATGCTTGGAATATGGAATGGGGATGCCTCGCTAGAATAAATATTTGGCTCAGCTCAATCTATGGTCAGGTGGTACATGGAAGTCCTTGACGTGGTTGGATTTTGCGTAAGTTAATAAGAGTTATTTTACTATTCTAATTTATGAGCACTTATACTTGTTATTTTATGCTTTCTCTTTCATTGTTAATATTTTGGTTATATTTTTTTTATAAGCATGGTTTTATGATGTGCTCTAAATATGACCCTTGTTCATGGTTTGATAAATATTTAAATGGTTTATGAATGCATGGGAGAAAAAGTGTTGGTGTAACGAGTTGAGAGGGAATTAAACATTCTTGGTGATTTTCAAATGAAGTTTAGATATTTAAGATCATATATGAATTCATGACCTATAACTCACATATTTACCACATGTTTAGTAAAATGTCTAGTGTGTTCTAGGCTATCTAAGTCAAGTTCTGGTTTCAAGTTTGCATGTTTAGCATTTTCATTATGTGAAATATGATTCTGGAAATTACAAGAAACTTTGGACAGTGTTCTGGAGGCTAGCCTTGAAAATTGGCATAGGTATCGAGATCACAGGTATTGAACTAGAGAAATTAGGCCATAATTGCATGGAATCAGGCCTATGTGTGTGGTTGGAGTAATATACCACACACTTTCCTTGTTGTGCATGCAGGTTCAGAGTTAGGTCATTGGAAAAGGGTTCCATCTCAAGTATTGACCACCTTGGGTGGTTTGCAACCTTCTAGGTGGTTTGTGGTATTTGAGGAATGTCAGTAAAGTTGTTGGTTTGTCAACCCCTCTTCCATAACTAGAACTCAGAGGTTGGGTCATGCCATAGTAGCACCCAACTTCAAATTTACTTAGGGGCTTGTAAAAAGAGGTAAATTTGGGGAGGGGAAGTTACAGTCTTCCTCCTCCTCATCATCTACTCTCACTTATTCTACCTTGGCTTTCTTGGAGCTAGGCCCCTCCCCTCGATCAACACCCATGGGTTCTAAAGTGACCCTCCTTTTCCCGAAGAGGTTGGTAGTGCTTGAATCAAGTAGATGTAGGATTGCTTTAGCTTCCTCCCAAGTTAACTTATTGGCACAATTTTCTACTATGGGATTTGAATTATGCTTATGATTTCCTATATCCTTATCCTTTTTCAACTTATAAATGATGTTTTGAGGATCATATTTCCATACTCCTGCTTGTGGGAAATAAAAAATATTCCAGATCCTTTCCACAAGACTTGCAACATTCCTTGAATTGACCAAAAATGGGCCTACCTCATGAGGGAGGTGGAAAGTTATAGTTACCTTCTTGAAGGTGAAATGCACATTATCATTACCGAGTCTTTATCTAATGTACTCCAATGAACATATGTGGGGATTCAATAATGCTGGTAATTGGTAAGGTTTATATTCAAATCCATACACTTTGATGAGTGTGTACTTTTGGAAAAGTTACCAATCATCTAATCTAGTGTCAGGAGTGAATTGCAAATTCTCCCTAAGGAACTGAAGAACTCTAGGTAAAGGTTGTCCATGCAAAAGAGTATAGACAACTGACATAAATGAAGACACATATTTGAAGAAACCTTGATTATTTTTCTAGTTTTCTAACCATGGGTAACCAATGGTAAACAAGTAACAAAGTATTATGTTCATGCACCATATTGGGCTTTAGGTATTCGAGGTGAGAATAATGTTAGTGGATAGATAGGTGGGTCAGGTATGTTTGGTAATGGAAACACGTACCTTCTATAAATTATATCATTTGGGAATGGATCTCCTCAGAAAAATTGTGGAAAATAAAATCTGGAACATGCCTTGGTGGTTGGGTGACACAAGGAGACTAAGAGACCTAAAATTGTTTCAGTTACATAGACATTCGTATTGAGACTCAGGACATGGAAACCATGGGAAAAAAATCTTTTACATAAAATCGAAGATCATGAAGGAGTAGGGAGGAGGACCAAAATGGGAAACTACTCCCTTTTTGACATATTCAGTGACCATTTGTTGTTTTATCTGAGAGAGAAATGTGTTTATCTTCTAGAATCTCTTTATCCGACTTTTTCATACCTATTCTATCAAGGAATGAGAGCATGTATGTACTTTATTTTGTTGTTACTTTTATTATTTCCTTGTCTCCTTGAGATGATACAATGACTTTCTAATCTAGGAAGTACCAAATAATTCACCAGGATACCATCTTTGGAAAGTGATACACTTGGGGAACCACTACTAGGAGAAAGTTTGATGTAGCTAAATTTCTTTGGTCCCCTATGATATCACTAGTACATTATACCAAATTAATATATTTTTTTATGTCATAGGTAATTATCAGAGTCCCAGGCATTTTCATCACCATCATAGAAGCCAGGGTCATTGGTTATCTCAAACATTGGGACATAACAAAGGTTGGAGTAGAGGATGTGGCCATTGGGAATATAGAATTTGTAGAAAGGTCGCTAGTTGACTGAGGAGTGATAAAAGGAAAAAAATGAGATTTTAAAATAGTTTAACTAGGAAATGAGTGAGTGACATGTGGCCAAGGGATATTGGTCAGTGAGGTGCAGAGAAGCTTATTTAAAAATTCTGAACTATTAGACTTGTTTGCACACACCAACGTAGAGTTAAAGGTTTTTTAGCAATTCGAGCTTGAATTTGTCAAATGTCAAGGTGAATTTATCTTGTGAAATAACTTAGAAGATGAGTTGGGTGAAATGAGGAGTTTATTCACCAGGAAAGTATTTTGTTACAAGCAAGGTGAACATTTCTTTGTGAGGAGTGGTTAGTGTTTGTTTTCTAATTTTAGTTCATGCTAATTCAAGAGTAATGAGGACTTTAGAAGAATAAATCCATGAATAGGAGGTAAATTATTAGTTTGGAATTGTGAATTTGGGTTTGGTAGTGTGGAAATGAGAAATTTTAGTTCACAAATGTGACAGGCTGAGCTACAGGACAAATTGGACTGAATAGCTCTAGGCCCCGAGCCATTTTTATAAAATTTGTCTTAACACATGGAAAAATATCATTGGTCATGAATTTGGGGTTTATGTCATGTTGAATTTACGTCGATGTCAACAAGACAAGGGTTAGAAAATGACTTGGCATGGCGAAAGAGTACTTTGATGAGGCATGGTGAATGTTGATGTGGCATGGTGATTTTTTATGTGGGAGGGTGATGTTGCATGGTATGACCATGTGGAAGGCCATGTGGCTCCCTTCATGCCACTCCCAAACTCACATTATCAACTTTTTAAAAGCGGGTGGGGGCATGAGGTGGTGCCATGTGGCCCTCTCCACACCCTTCCATTAGGTTAATTTTTGTCCATGTTCATAGTATGAGGGATCATGGATCATCAAATGACCCAACATGCCCATCATCATATCTCTACACCCACACCTTTCCCTGTCCTGATGCTTCAACGCCCATGGTTTCTATAACTATGATATTGTGCCATGGCAACATTTTCCCATTAATGATTGTTAGGGTTTTCTTGAGAAATGACTATTCTTGTTCCTCATGAAACATTTTTTCTCTTTATAGCCTTTATTTATGATTTCCCTTTGTATCTTTGGCTCCTTTAGGACACCTTCTGACATTGAAACCTTGAGGATCAATATTTCAAGGGGTGGTGAATTTTGGCACTAACAAGTTACAAGATCTAAAGTGTCATTCATTATTAAGGAATTATTATATTTGTAAATTATTATGTCCCAAATTTGATGCCCATAAAATTTTGCAAATTCTTTTAGATCAAGTCTCTAAAACATGAGCCAAAAGAGAGGTGGCTCATGTTATAGCGTAATTTTCCCACTTTAAGTCAGTGAGGGAGATCATTATCCATCATTACACATGTTTACCTTGATTCACTTGTCATTTTGTTTCATTAACCATCCTTAGGATGTCAGTCTCTTGCACAAGATTGACAAGATGTCTACTATCACTATAAGACAATGCAAAACGTAGAGATAGGGTATCCTAGTTTCCTTTATGGAGGGAGTCACTACCCTATTATGGATGGATAATTGTTAATGGGTTTTCCACACAAGGGTTAGAAATTAATATTTTCCTACGGTTATTTTGGTAGTCTAACAAAAAAAAATTAGGGTTAAACCCTAGAAGCTATGATGATGAATATGTTTAAATAACAAATATGTGTAAATAAAATGAACATAACAGAACATGTGAAGCAAACATACAAGATTGACTGCTCTTGTGGTAGTAGTTATATTGGGGAAACAGGCCGATCGCTGAAAGTAAGGCTTAAAGAACACGCAGCTGACATAAAGAATAACAGATCTCGTACGTCGGCCCTTGCAGAGCACTCATCCAAGACCAAACATCATATGTGTTTGGAAGACGCCA
>APFE031399852.1:0-10483 GCA_000404065.3 Pinus taeda
GCTACAAGACCCCCAAGAGATAAATAACCACTCTAGGTGCTAAAACCCTAAGCTAAATTGCCTTTTTAGTGATCTAGGCCCCCGGTCACATGCATGATAAGGCCTCCATGCAACTTTATGCTTCCAATCACATGCATAAGTCTAGAAGGTAGTGACTGCAACACAAAATTTCTAGTTCTAAACATGCGACCCCAAAATCAGTGCCACCTTTTTAGGGCCTGACTCCCAACCATTGCCCATAACTTAATGATACTTTCTAGAATGATATATAACATTAAGAAAAATCTATTCATACAAAACCTAGTCATGAACTTGGCCTAACTAGGCCTAACCATGACTGTCATTTTGTCAGACATATTGTGAACAAGATATCTATAGGTCATGAATGCATATCTAAACATAGGGGCCTAAAACTTATCCGAGATTCACCAAGAAGGTATAATGCCCTCTCTTAATAGCTACATTAAAATTTGTTAGCTCATGCATTTATCAACCAACCAAATAGATTTCAATTCATGAACAAGCCATAGCTAGAATATATAATAGATCCATGCTTATGACCAACAAATAATCATCATAGTAACCATGACATTAAAACAATCAAATCGTTATATTAACCAGTAAAAATGCTTCATAGATTCCCATAGAGAAATAGATCTCATTAAATGATGCAAAAGGAAACCAAGTTAGGGGCTACCATGTACCACCCAACCATAGATTGGGCTGAACCAAGTATTTCTTTCAGCCAATCACCCTCGTGCCATATTCCAAGGATGAATGTGGGATCTCATGGGATAAACCAAGACATAAAAAACCAATGGAATCTAGAGGTTAAACCACCTGCACCCTCACGCTATCGTGATCTCACCTAAATCGGTCCCGAGATTACAAAACCAATCCAAGCTTGGACACCAAATAATTCCTTCACCATCCCTTGAGAATTTTTCTTTTCTCCACCCACATGTTGAGGGCTTCCTGGAGAAAACCATATCCACCCCCAAACCTTAAGATTTTCCTAAGACCACCTCACCCGGATCCAAAACCTTCCGAAAATCCAAAGCTCAACCAAGAATGAATCCCATAACACCATGTCTATCCAGGAATTGACAAGGCAAGGCTACAACCATTTCCAAACAAGGAAAAACCCATACTAATGACATAAAATGAACCAAATACGCAAATGCATGCACCATGCATTCACAATTTAGCTAGGAAATCACACATGCAACTTGTTATGTGCAAGTCCTCTTGCTGAAGTTGCTTGATCCAATCCTTCATTTATTTTCCTTTCCTTTCCTTGTCCTTCTTTGCTTGT
Organism: Pinus taeda; assembly: GCA_000404065.3. Classification (NCBI taxonomy): domain Eukaryota; kingdom Viridiplantae; phylum Streptophyta; class Pinopsida; order Pinales; family Pinaceae; genus Pinus; species Pinus taeda. The sequence goes on from APFE031399852.1 coordinate 1,316, forward strand.
CCTTGATTTCCTTTGCATTCCTTTTATTTCCTTTCTTTCCTTTGCCTTCATTTCATTTATTGCTTGCTTTCTCTTCTTGGTGCTCTTCTCCTCTCTCCAAATGACTCCAAAGCCAAATTGATAGAAGGCCCCAAATTAATGCTCAAATGTATTTTTATAATTGATGCCTCTAATTTCTTCAATTCTCCTCACATGCAAATCTGTGATCCTTTATCTCCCTTTTCTCATATTCTCCTTTATTTCCATAAATAAATGCCAATTAATGCCTTTTTGCCTTTGCCAATTTTCTTAGCTATAATAAACAAAAAGTGACACCTATTAGGATGTTTTTCCCAACATTCAGCTTGGAATACGTGTTCCATGACCTTGGTCTTATTTTTCCTTTGTTAACTTTATTATATGAATTATTAACTCGAAGTTGTTACATTCAAAGTGCTTCCATTACACCTTGACCTATTATATTACTTGATTCCAGAGTGTGATATGCCTCTAGTCCTGGATTCACAGAGGTTTTGGTTGAAATTCTCTCTCAGATTCCACCTATATCATAAACCAATCCAAAACATTATTAGTGTCACATACATACTTATTAAGCAAACCAATGTGAAAAACATCATGTGTTTTCACTATGGGTGGTAAGGCCAAGATATATGTCTACCCCAAGATCTTTTACTTACAAATGCATCAGAATTACATATAAAAAAGCTAATTAACCATGGAACTTAAATGCACATAAAAAATGCGTAAATAACCAGAAGAACAAGAAACCATGACACAATGATTTGATTACGGAGTTAGTCGAATTTGGACTAGGTCTCTAGGCCCTCCTCGATAGTGGGAAGGCCTTTATTCATTAAGTGACATAAAAAGAGATAAAAGTACAAGAAACATTCTTTACAATCCTTATACCTCCAAGTTGGAAGATGGATGAAGAATGGAGATCCCAACTTCAGAAATAGATAGTACCACTGAATTTCCAGTGAACAATCGTGAAAAAATGTCTATCCAAACACTCAATTTGGAGAATCAGGCATTCTGCAACTTCTCAGAACCTCCCTGTTGCTCAAGGCGAGGTCCTGACCTACATCCTAGGTTAGGGTCTGCTGAACAATGGATTTTGAATTAATCAGCCAGTCCTCTCTACCTTCTTCTGACACAAAAGGGTCTTTTATAAGCATGAGAATAATCCCTTAAAACCCAAGCAGTTTCCAACCATCGACGAAGTTAGCAGGCGGTCATTATCCCAACAGAGATTCTTGGGCCTGAATAAGACATGGCAATGATCCCCTTACAAACCTAGCAAAACCCTTTAATTGTTTTAACTGAGCTTTTACCTTGCCTCGATGGCTTTATCGGTGTTGATAACCCATCGACGTTTCCAATCGGTGATGGACCAAACCCATACAACAGGCGTTCTGAGATGTAGTGGAACCAATGGGTTATAAAACACAACACAGAACAATATTGCATCCGACAATCCTCATCACAAATCGCAATCTGCACTTCCCTCGGTGGATATGAAATTCCATACACTACGATAGCAACGTACCCGTCAGAGTTATAAAATATAGTGTACAAAAATATTGGGTTTGAAAGTACCACATTGCAAATCGCAATTGGCGGTGGCTAGGGTGATACTCCATGCTCTCACTGCAATCTGTGATGGTGATTTTATCGCATCGCAACCGGGCTTCGCCGGGGCCGATTCTTGAATACTCATTCCACCTCTGACCTTTGATATGTGATATCGCAACCACAATCAGGATCCTGCTAGAGCCGATTCTCATTAAGCCGCTTCTTCCTCTTGCTATGATATGCGATATGCGAGACCAACGGCAGCCTACCACTTGGCATTCCCCCATTCGCTGAGACTTTTGGGATGTCATCTCCTCTTGCCACCTGGACAAGTCAAACTTTGAACTTTGATTTGCTCTAACTTCTACATATGAACTCAGATTTGAGTGCCATTCATACCATTGGAATAAGGATGATGAGCACCTCAATCCGATGATAAGTTTATCCAATTTTTTACAGTTTGAGTTTTGAGCCTTTTACCATGCCATTGGTACTTTTTTCAAGATCCACCTGGATCAATCCTTCCCACTAAACCTTTCAGTCATTTGGAAAGTGAGGAAATTGCTCCCTCACTTTTTCCTTCTCCATCCCCTGAGCTTTACTTGGATGCATTCCTTTGAATCCAACACGAATGTACTCCACATCTCCCCATCGTGAAGTTCTGGTTTTCCACTCTAGTATGATATCTTCGGGCAACTTATCTGGATACTCTGGTGCAAAATCATCCACTGTAGGAATCTGTGCAACCTCTTCGATATCTATAATCAATGGAGGTTCATAAAGCTTCAAGTTTTCAAAATTTACCACTGAGTAAATTTGCATATAAGTGGGCAAGTCAAGACGAAAAAAATTGTCTCCAATCTTTGCCAATATGATAAAGGGACCATATTGAATTGGTCTCAATTTCTTCCCTTCTCCCTTCATTATTTCCTTGCTAATTTGGAGCCATACCTTTTCCCCCAACTTGAAACTAATGGTTAACTCAGTGCTTCTCATGTCGAGTTTTATACTGAGCTTGACTCTTCTCTAACTGCTCCTATATTTCTTGATGAATAACTTGTATCCGATAAATAAAATTCCGTGCTTTGTCCCTATCATCTCATCCATTTCTATCCTCCTCTTTCCCAAATACCATGTCCAAGGGATCTCTTGGTGGATAGCCAAAACATGTCTCAAATGGTGAGCTCTATTTAGATGAATCTGCTGATCGATTGTATGCATGCTGCACATAAGGAAGTTGTTCATCCCCCAACTTGGGATGTTTTCCACAATAACCTCGCAACAAGTGTACCACGGTGAGGTTGACAAATTTTGTCTGCCCATTGGTTTGTGGATGAAATGTCATACTTCTTTTCAGCTTAGTGTCCATCATTCTCCACAAGCTGGTCCAAAACTCCCCAAGAAAGCAAGAGTCCTGATCTGACACAATAGATGTGGGAAACCCAAAATGGAGCCAAACATGCTGAAAGAAAAGATAAGCAGTCTGCTCAACAGTGACCTACTTTTTACAAGGCATTAAAATAAACATTTTACTAAAATGATCCACAACGACATACAAATAATCGTGACCTTTCCAAGACAGGAAAACCACCTACAAAATCCATGGACACACTTTCCCACGGTCGACTCAGACTAGGCAGTGGTGTGTGGAGCCCAAGTTTTCTATTAGAGGGCTTCAAAACAGAACACAACACATAACCCTTTACAAAGCGAGTCACACTGTTTTTCATATGAGGCAAAAATCAAAACCTCTGTAAATGAGATAAAGTCTTTTCAATCCCAAAATGACTAGACACCACAGAGGTATGATCCTCTCGGATTACATGAACCCTTTCATCAATGGGTATGCAGAATTTTCCAAGGTGGTATAATAGATTTCCCTGCAAGTAATAATTGTCCATTTTTGATCCACGAGTTAGTTTTGCACAAAATTCTTTAAAATCATCATCGTTAACATACTATTTAGCATAACTTTCTAACGATAAAGAAACATTTTGCAAAACTATAGATGCATAAATAGGGGGTGAGAAAGCATATCTTCTACTTTGTTGCTGGCGCCCTTCTTGTATCTTATCACCAAATGGAACTGTTGGAGGAATCCCATCCATTTGAAGTGACGGGCTTGTTGAAGCTTGGTCTGTGACTGAAGGTATTGCAAGGGCTGATGATCCATATGGATGATGGTCTCCTTGCTGATCAGGTAGTGTTTCCACTTCTTTACATTTTGAACTAAGGCATACAAATCCCTGTCATACGTGGGATAATTCACAATAGCATGGAAGAAAGTCTCTGAATGGTAACACACATGATTTATTTTCTGCATCAATACAACGCCCATGGCATATCTGCTGGAATCTGTTTCAATCTCAAAAGGCTGCTAAAGGTCTGGTAAGGCTAGCACTGGTGTTGCGCTGATCTTATCTTTGTGCGTGTCGAAGGATTTCTACTTCCTTCCTCCCCACTGAAAGGTTTTCTTGACATTGGTCAATGTGTGTAAGGGGGCACCGATAACAAAGAAGTTCACAATGAACCTTCTCCAATACTGTACCATGCCCAAAAAACTTCAAACCTTTGTAACATTTGTAGGCTCAGGCCATTTCATCGTCACATCTACTTTATAAGGATCTATCCTCAATTTGCCATTACTGACTATGTGGCCTAAATAAACCAGAGAGGTCTTCCCAAACTCGCACTTTGACAATTTTACATACAATTTTTCTTGTTTCAGAACATTAAGCACTTTATTCACATGACATACATGTTCATCCCATGTCCTACTATACACAAGAATATCGTCCAGATATACCAACACAAAATTATCAAGAAAAGGCCTAAATAGATCATTCATTACCCTCAGAAATGTGGCCGGAGCATTGCACAGTTTGAATGGAATCACCATCCATTCGAACAACCCCTGTTTGGTTTTGAACACAGTCTTCCAAACGTCTTACTCTATGATTATAACCTGGTGATATCCACTTCGAAAATCCAGTTTTGTAAAGTAGACAACATTTTTCAACTGATCTAACAATTCATCAATGCGAGAAAGAGGGTATCGATTCTTCACCGTAATCTTGTTTAGCGTCATGTAGTCTACACACATTATCCATGTGTCGTCTTTATTTGGCACCAACATGCTCAGTGAGCCGCACTAAGAAGAACTCGATTTGATGACTCCTTGATTTAGCAATTCTTGCATCTGTCTCTTGATCTCCTCCATCTTTATAGAAGCCATCCTGTACATGCCAACATTCGGTAAAGAATCATCCCATTGTAAATGGATCTCATGTTGGATTTCCCGTTTTGGGGGCAATCATCTCGGTTCTTGAAACAATCCATCATAGTAAGAAATAATTTCAAAAAATTATTTCTTATGATCAGTATTACAACCCTTGAAAGTGTCAGCCATCTCGGTCTCTTTCTCTCTCACTATCATGGGCATCCACCCTTTACTGGAATTAACCAGTCATTTAATTTGTCTTGTGCTTACAAGGCTAGCACTAATCTTTGTATGATGAGATCTGACTATATATTCTATCCCATCCTTTCTGAGGTGGTATTTATTCTCATGCCTAAAGAAAACCACTTTTCTATCATATAAATACATACTTCCGAAGATGATTCCACATATGTCCAAAGGCACAACATCTAACTCTACCTCATCAACTAATTTGGAAGCAATAACAAATCTGGCCCTACACTACTTGGTTACCTGTAATTTGATTGATTTCTTACCCAACCAAGCAGGTATGGACTCAGATGTGGCTTAGTGTCGAGGCCTAACTTTTTAACTGAGGACTCTGAGATTAAGTTTGCTTGGGAACCTGAATTGAACAGAGTTTCCACCTTTGTGTGTTTTATGATAACCCTAATGTCGAATAATTCAATTCTCTTTCGTTCATGACTTACAGGCTCATTCAAAGAACTAGTACTTGCAATCGAATCAAAACTATTATTAACAGAGAGTACCTTTTTCTCCCATGGTTGTTATCAATGTCTCATCGTCGGAATCTGATCCAAGGTCCTGTACTATTTCCACTCTCTTCTGCTTCTCCTTTCCGCTGAATCCCTTCAGTCTCAGCTCTGAATGCAGCTTCCAATAATGGTCCTCATCATGACCATCTTTCTTGCAATGAGTGCAAGATGGTGTTGCTCCATCCCCTTTCTTGGCTGTGATAGTCTTCTTATCCTTCCATTTTCATTTCTTTTGGAATTTACCATGCCGAGGTTTGAACAACGTCTTCTTGGATTGATCATCTCTGTCATTCTTGTCTTGGATTTCAAGATGAATAACCTTTACGCTAGCTGCATCAATTGTAGTAGGCTTGAATAGTAACAGTGAGTGTCTTATGTAACTATGTAGCACACCTACATATTTAGTTACAGTCTCGGGCAAATCTAATGAGATGCCCAAATTCAATGCTTGTTTTCAAAATTATTTAGTGAAGCTTTGCACATTTTGGATTTTAACTTGCCTTAGATATTTCCATTCCATAAGTTCCTTTTGTTTATAACCCAAAGGGTAAAATTGGTCTTTCATTGCAGAAATAAAACTAGACCAAGGAGACAGAAGGTTACCTGAATTTGTGCTACCCTTCTGCAACTTACTATCACACCAAACGAGAGCAGTGTCGCTCAACCGAAGAGATGATAACTCGACTTTCACCTCTTCTTCTTTGATCTGCTGGATCCGACAGTAAACCTATATCTGTCTTATCAAGTTATTAAGTTTTTCTACACTACACTCTCAATTGTACATGGGCAAGTCAAACTTTACATCTAACTTGAAGAACGATTTCTTTGATGTCTGCTTGGAATTTCGATGAGAGTGGTGAAAATTATCACTTGAAGAAGGAGAGGGAGGAGGCTTCTCCACCACCTTCATGATTTTCTGACCCATGGTCATTGACATCCTTCTTCTCATGCCCAATTTCCTTCTCATACTCTGCGAACAACTTATCTACTTTCCCTGCCATATTGTAGAATACCTTGTAGAAATTTGTTCCTATTCCCAACGAGCTTCTTCATTGGCCATATTTCTTCTTTGATGTGCATGTCCTGCTTCAGGATCAGAGGACTTAATAGTTCCCTCTCCTTTCTGTAGCTTTTTCTAGGTTAGCATAAACTCCTGCAATTCACATATACAAATACCTGTTATGATACCAAACTTTATCCAATATCTTTTACTTACAGATGCATCAAAATTACATATACCATAGCTAGTTAACCATGGAACTTAAAAGCACATAAACAATGTAGAAATAACTAGAAGAACATGAAACCATGAACAATGATTTGATTACAGAGTTTGTCCAATTTAGACTACGTCTCCGGGACCTGCTCAATAGTGGGGAGGCCTTTATTCATTAAGTGGCATAAAAAGAGATAGAAGTACAAGAAACATTCTTTATAATCTTTATACCTCCAAGTTGGAATATGGACGAAGAATGGAGATCTAAGATTTAGAAACAGAATGTACCACTGAACTCCTGGCAACAAATCATGCAAAAATGCCTATCCAAACACCCGAATTGGATAATCGGGCCTTCTGCAACTTCTCGGAACCTCCCTACTACTCAAGGTGAGGTCCCGACCTACTGTTAGGATTAGAGTCTACTGAACAATGGATTCTAAATTAATTGGCTAGTCCTCTCTGCCTTCTTCCGACACAAAAGGGTCTTTTATAAGCATGGCGACAATCCCTCAAAACCCGGGCAGTTTCCAACCATCGACGAAGTTAGCAGGCGGGCATTATCCCAACAAAGATTCTCAAGCCTGAATAAGACATGGAAATGAACGCCTTACAAACCTGGAAAAACCCTTTAATTGTTTTGACCAAGATTTTACCTTGCCTCGATGGCTTTATCAACATTAATTACCCATTGATGTTTCCAATTGATGATGGACCAAACCCATATAACAGGCGTTCTATGATGCACCAGACCCACTGGGTTATAAAACACAACATAGAACAATATCACATCTGATAGTCCTCATCGCAAATAGTAATCGGCACTTACCTCGGCAGATATCAAAGTCCATACACCGTGATAGCAACAGACCCGCCGAGTTATAAAATACAGTGTACAAAAATATCGGGTCCGAAAGTCCCCCATCACAAATCACAATCGGTGGTAGCTGGGGTGATACACCATGCTCCTACTACAATCTGTGATGAAAATTTTATCGCATTGCAACTAGGCTTCACCGAGGGTCAATTCTTGTATACTTGTTCCTCCTCCGACCAGTGATATGCGATATCGCAATCACAGCCGAGATCCTGTCGAGGCCTATTCTCCTTAAGATGCTTCTTCCTCTTGCTTCGATATGCGATATGTGGGACCAATGGAAGATTGACACTTGGTGTTTCGACATTTGCTAAGAATTTTTCCATGTCATCTCCTCATGCCACCTAGATAAGTCAAACTTTTAATTGCTCTAACTTCTTCGTGTGAACTCGGATTTGAGTGTCATTCACACTGTTGGAATCAAGATGATGAGCACTTTGATTAGATGCTAATTTTATCTAGATTCTACCACTTTGAGTTTTGAGCCTTTTACCATGCCAATGGTACTTTATGAAGATCCACCTGGATCAATGTCATTGGCCCCCCTCTTTCCAAAATATGGAGGGGTCCATAAAATCTAGGTGTCAACTTAGCACAATATCCCACTTTCAATGATCTCCTTCTTGGTTTGATATAGAGATATAAATGCTCTCCCACTTGAAATTCCTTGTGCATTCTGTGTTGACCTGCATGACTCTTTTTCTTATCTTGGCATATCTTTAATTTCTTCCTGATATTAATTACCCCATGCTCCATTTCCTTTAGCATATCAGGTCCATGAACCATCTTGTTCATTGGATCATCCCAAATAATAGGGGTGTTACATTTTCTACCATATAAAAACTTGAAATGGATAATCCTCATTGACTCTTGATACTCATTGTTGTAGGAAAATTCAACTAATTATAGGAAATATTCCCACCTCTTTGGCTGATGCATGACATAATCCTCAACATGTCATCGAAAAATTTGTTCACTCTTTCAGTTTGTCTATTAGTATGAGGATGGTATTTTGTACTAAAGGATATTTTTGGTTCCAAAACCAACAAACAATGCTTTCCAAAAATTTGAAGTGAACTAGTGTTATGAAACCAGCTCAAGAAAATGATAGAAAAGATAGATCCACGCCTTAGAATTCAGCCTCTTCGAGGGGGCAACCGCCTTTACATTACATAAATGAACAATTCTTGGATGATACAAATGGAAAAACCTCCTTTCTATATATAGGAGTCTAAGGGGTCATAACATTATCAGAGCCGACATAACAATAATAATGTAAGGGCACAATAATAACAATAGTGGGCTTCTATGGGGCACAATAGTAACAATATGGGCACAACATGGGTACATCAATATAATAAGTGGGTTGTACTAATAACAATAAGGGGTTACACTAGTAGTATAGGGGCCTAACATGCCCCTCTCCTTCAAAAAGTGTTGTCCTCAATGCTTGAGTAGTTCTTGATGCTTCTGTATAAAATCATTGTCCTCCCATGTGGAATCTTCAGTGGGTAAATTCTTCCAC
>APFE031399856.1:0-11086 GCA_000404065.3 Pinus taeda
ATATAACAGGCAACCATTCGGATGTTTGCTATGACGGTGAGAGTTTTGTGAGGTTTTCATTATGTAATCTCCTGTTTTGATTAATAAATTGCCGATGCCTATGTTGTGTGGACGTAGCCCAGATTGGTTGGGTGAACCACTAACCACTTTAAATTCTTGTGTCTTATGTGCTTGATTAGCCTGCTGTTTATTTTGTTTAATTTCCATTGTGCATATGAACTCCAACATATTGATTGGTCTAACATTGGTATCAAAATGTTTATTTAAGACCCTACCTTAATCATAAGAAATTCAACAAGATTTGTATCCTTTTGGAGCATAAGTCAATCCAGTATACACTGCAATCAAATTTGTAATTTGGTGAACCTCTGTAAACAAGTTAGAAGCAACGTACTCCTATAAGACCTCATCATAGTAGGATTGAAACCATAAAAATGACATATCCTTTGGTTTTGAGTTGAAATTCAGACCTGTATTGTGATCCAGCAAACACCAATGTTTTGTGGCTCGGTACACACCAGTCCAAATGAGTCCTGGAAGATACTTTGGTAAACTTAAGTCCCGTGGTAATTGTTACAATCCACAGCATAAGAGTCCTTGTTAACACGCGGAGCTTTATTTCCCATTGGGTTCCACCATCTGATTAGGCCACCATGAGGTCTCCCACTACAGAGAAAGGGTAATTTAGGACATGAACGAGTTCAAAAAACGAAGAAAGCTGATAGTAGTGCCTTATGAGGTTCACAACCGATAGGGGTTGGCACTATCAGGACCGCGCAGAAGAGGTTGTGGTAATAAGTCCATCGACGAGCGGTTACCATCCACGCATGAGAGTCCTGCCGGGAGAGATCCATAGAGCATAGCATAAGTGACCTAGCCCTGTCGTTACTTGCTAGAGCTCTCCCTGGTTGCACCTTCCTAAGGTAAGGACCTTTATCAGCATGTCAAATTCCTTACGTTGCTTGGACTGACTGGTTGTATCTTATGTCCACTACCTCTAATAAACAACGGAATCTAGGGGTGTTCCCCTAATCAGTGTGAGCAATGTGCTATGGTCTCACACGTTGGTCACACGAATGACCAGGAGCTTGACTTGGCTTAGACTGGCAAGTGTTTGAAGAATAAATAAAATATGTTTACAACTATGTGATCTGATTTAAAGAAAGATTGACTCAGCACCCTGGCCCTTTCTAAACCATATTTGCAGCTTAAATACTTAGCACTTTATCTGTCCTAGCACATATCCGAGAAATATGCATTAAATTGTCAAGAATGGGCATTCAAAGATACTATTGCGTGGATCAACGTGTGTGTGAGAGAGAAGATTTGATGCATGGGCGTGTTTAAATAGATAAACACTACAATAAACATTGTGTTGGAAGAACAGGTATTGGCATGAACACGACTACATTCATGCTCTCATCCATGACTCTCAAAGCCTGTCATGGCTTATAGACCACCCTTCTAGGTTAAGGGAATTTAATACATTAAATTTATATGTTGGGTATATTGATTTGTTAAGGGAAATATTTTATATATTTCACATTATATGATCAGAATAATGGGCCCATATATATATATTTTACTTTTGTTTTGAAAGTTTGATTTGTCATATAGATAGGAAAGGTGGGTGTTCAGCAAATAATTTGGATGTGGCATAGTAGTATATTTTTATAAACTCCCATGAAAGAGTAAATAAATAACTTATTTTCGATATCAAATTAAGGATACCCTGGCAATGCAAGCAAAGTTTTGTGTTACTTAAATTGACTTCGACATATTGATGTACATTTTGTATAACAATGTTGGAAATCAATGATGGTTGACTATATGAAAGAACTTGTGTATACACTTTAATAAAATGATTATTATACAAGGAAGAAGAAGAGATATTTATGATCATAGTGGCCTATAAAGAGGAAGATCTTAGATGCATGGAACTGGATGTGAAGTTAAGAATAACTTGCTGAATAGTGTTTGATTCTATTTTAAATCTTGCTACACTTTTTTTTTTGACATAAATTAAATTTTGGTGTTTTCATTATGTTCCATTAATGTGCCAAGTGCATGGAAATTAATGTAGCTATGCTCATTTTGTTGTTACCATTGTTTGTTTAATAGTTTTATGTAGTTATAATATGCTTGCAAAATAATTCTTTTGTGTATATTGAGTTGAATGGAGGAAGAAGATCCATAAGGAGAGTTGCAAAGTACATTTTCCACTCAAAATAATATCTTATTACTGTCAATTCCTCTATTAGAGTGAAATAAAGAAAATAAGGTGGTGAATAGGTTTCTCAAGCATGCAACAAATCTAAGGATAAGAAAACCCTTAGTCAAATGCATATGCAAGGAACACTCAAAGTTTAGTGCCATGACCATGTGAATGAGAGAGATAAAGTAAGTGTTAAGCTATAGGAGGCCATGTCATTTAGTTAAGAGTCTACATTGAATATTTACTTGTGTGAGAAAGCAGGTGACTCCCTAATGACTTTTCTACAACCATAATTAACATCTAGCATTTTGATTAGATATGTGAAAGGTATTGTCCTTCAATATTTAAGAGAAGAACTGAAATGAATTAGAAGCTTTCTTTTAAAAACATTAGTGGTGCTTCCCAAATTTTTCTAACCAAAAAAGGAAACAACATGACCAATGCCTTTAATTTTTGGATGGAGTCTTTGAGGTTTTGTCTAGCTATAAGCAAGTTGATACCAAAGTTGAGTTCTCTCATGGTATACTAAGAAAGGTATTTGTGAAGAGAAGATAAAATATTTAAGGCTTCATAGCCTATTTGATTAAAATCAAGGATAATGATCTCAATATCACAAGTGTCAATCTCTATGTATTATGTACAACAATTACCATCTCACTACATTTTATTAGATAGTATGCAGAGGGAAAGGAATGCCTTCATGGTTATTAATTTATTCCAAGCAGATATATTGAATAGGACCTTCACATTGATGAGCATAAAGTGGTGGTTTCATATAAATAACTATTTGTAATAGTTGTGGAGTTAAATAAACAGTAGAATGGCTTACCTTTCATAAGTGATATGTTGCCCAAAAAATGGGCAAACCCAAGTAATAGCCCCTTGATTTGAATGATGAAAATAGAATGATGTATGAGTGAAAGGAGGCTTGTCAATGTTCTAACTTGTTTGGACTAGATGACTGAAAATATTGTTGTGTACCCAAGAATTATGGGTGACAACTTAATGGATACCAAAACAATATTAGTTATGACAATCTACATATTATTGTTGGGTTGATTACAAAACATTGTGGCAAAAGCTCCCTTTAAATTATGATGTTAAAGATAAGCTTTAATGGCACCATGATAATCTTCAAAATCTAATAAACCATTAATTCAATCTCATCATCCAATTAATTAAATTCCAAAAATATTTAAAATCCCCAATTAATTAAATTCCAAAAGTGTTTAAAATTTCCAATAAATTAAATTGGAAAAATATTTCATATCAAATTAAAATAAATAAATATATTGAATTGGATATCCCATAAAAGTATTAATGCTGATATCATTGATTGATAATAAATATTTATTTTATTGTAAATATTTAAAATAGATATACCAAATTCCGTCTCTGTATCCAACATTTTTATATTTTTTTATCGTTCACTTACTGTTTACCGCACAGTATTGATGGAGTATCTCATAAAGTGAAGTATTGATGTTGATATGATATGTTGATATGATAAATAAATATTCTGATGGTTTTTTATTTGACCGTAAATATTCGGGTCCTGGTCCCGGTCCATGTCCACGCAACCTGGGCTCGGCGTTCTTCCATTCTCATACAGTTGGAGGAAGGCGAAGGCGAGGGAGTTGAAGATGGGATCGAGGAATGGAATTTTCAGTCCATGTATCGCGAGTCTTCCCTCCAAAAGGACCAAATGTATCGCGAGTCTTTACCACACGGCATCAAACATTTCTACACCACACAGCATCTTGGCACATCAAATTACATTTCGCACCTTGGCACATCAGCATTCGTTGGTGGGTACAAAATAATTGCGTAAAGCATCACCGAAATTGGTGCGCTGTGGACAAGTGGCATAGATTCGGAAAAAGCCCTATATAACGATGACCTAGGCATCCACTACTCCACCACCTACAGTGCCATTTCGTCTTCGTTTTTGTGTAGTATTTGCTTGCCTTTGCCTTTGCCTTCACCTAGTTCAGGCGTGAGAATGACTTCAGCTGTGCAATGTGCCGCCCTGAGCAGCCGCCGCGAGCTTGAGAACGTGTTCCGCAAGTTCGACACCAACGGCGACGGCAAAATATCCAAGTCGGAACTGAGTGCCCTGATTACGTTGGCGGAGATTGAAGGGGTGATGAAGGAGGTGGACTCCAACAAAGACGGCTTCATCAACTTCGACGAGTTCGTGGAGGCCAACTCCAAGAACCTCAATGCCGCCCGTCTCATGCGAGACTCCGCTTCAGCTGTGCAATGTGCCGCCCTGCCCGGCCGTCTGGAGCTCGAGGACGTGTTCCGCAAGTTCGACACCAACGGTGACGGCAAAATATCGAAATCGGAACTGAGCGCCATCCTCAAGTGCAGCGCAACGGAGGAGGAGATTGATGGGGTAATGAAGGACGTGGACTCTAACAATGACTGCTTCATCAGCTTCGACGAGTTCGTGGCCGCCAACGCCAACGACCTCAATGCCGCCCGTCTCATGCGAGGCCTGGCTTCAGCTAATTGACGCCCACGCGGCCCCCTCTAATTAATAAATAAATAATCACTATCACCTCCACCTCTCAGCGCTTAACTCTATCGGTATATGAGGGCTTAATGGGTGTACTCTTTCTTTCTGCTATCCTACTTAGTTTTAAATATATGCACACATATTTAAAATAACTACACTCTTGTCTTCATGCGATCCACTATCCCCAATCTTTTTACTTACTTACGTTGTGATTTGAGGAAAAATCATCATTTAAAATAACTACACACTCATCTTTTTATTTTTACTTACGTTGTTGGCGAAGAAAAAATCATTTAAAGCATCATCTTCTTCTTTTGTGTTATAGGAACCAATATGATTATGAGAATCACTCTAAAGTAATGAAAACAAGCAACTCATTTTAGTTTAGTTTGTAGGAAAGAAAGCAATTCATCATCTTAGTTTACATGATTATATAGGTGTAGATTTTAGTTTAGTTTGTATGAAAGCAAGCAACTCATTTTGGTTTAGTTTTTATGAAAGAAAGTAACTCATCATCTTAGTTTGTATGATTATATATGTGTAGATTTTTAAACAAGTAGTACCTTATTAAACTCTCTTGTTTTACACCAATTTAGCTAAAATCATAAGGGCTCTTAAAAGGCATTATTTTCTTCCAACCAAATGACAACAATACAAAAGCTCCTCCTAAGATAAGTGAATACTATAATAATTCCTTTAAATTTAGAGAGAAAAAAAAAATGACCCTTTTAATTAATAAGCCACTTCCATACATTATCTCTTATTCAACATACAATATCTTATCTTTTCAATTTAAGGAAAGCAATACAATGACCTAGGAGGAGAGGAGCCAATTTCTCAATGGATTTTTACTACAAAGTCTTCATAGCAACTTCCCATTCTAGGAGAATCATATCCATCCTATTTTGCTCCGATCCTTCTTTCCCATTAAAACACTTTCAAGGCCTCATTTCACTCATTTGGCTTCTTTCAAAATTGAAGTTGTGATGGCAAGTATTTTGACTTATTTGTTTCAAATCTCAAACTCTAATAAACCGGTTAAACTTTTCTTCTTAATTTACTCAAGTTTATTTATATTTACTCAAGTTTATTTATATTTATAGATGATTGTGGCAAAAGAGATGGAATGGCCGGAAAAAGAGAAATTTGGAATGAATATATATTTAAAATACAAGTGATGCACATCTATTTCAAGAGTGCTCTTTTGTATGGGTAATTTTTTAATGTTTAATTACATTAATCAAATTAATGAAAATTTTATTTATAAGTGTGACCTATATTTTACATAGAAATTTTAATGCTTGAACACAACTTTTTATACCTATCAAGCTATGCTGAGTGTAAATATAAAATACCTAAAAGTTAATTAGTATATCATTATATATCAGAAAACTACATATCCTCATTTTCATTTAGTTTTAATATATATATATATATATATATAAACAAACACTTTGCATTTATTCTTGGAAATAAAATTAAATGTTAAGTGGTAAGAGCTCATGCCATTTAGCTAAGTATTAACTGGTAAGAATGCATGCCCACACTTCCCCTCAAATTAATAAATAAATAATCACTATCACATCACCTCTTAGCGCTTTACTCTATTGTTATATGAGGGCTTAATGCATGTACTCTTTGCTTCTCATCTCCTACCTAGTTTTCAATACATTCACATATATTTAAAATAACTACACACTCTTGTCTTGGTGGGATCCACTATCCCTAATCTTTTTACTTAGTTAAGTTGTGATTTGAGAAAAAATCATAACTTAAAATAACTACTTACTCATATTTTTATTTTTACTCAGGTTGTTGTTGGAGAAAAAATCATTTAAAACATCATATTCTTTTGCGTTATTAGAACCCATATGATTTGATTATTTTATAGTTTATGGGGAATCACCTTAATGCAATGAAAACAAGAAACTCATCTTAGTTTATATGATTATATATATGTATATTTTTAAAGAAGTAGTACTTTATTAATCTCTCTTATTTTATCACCAATTTAGCTAAAATCATCAGGGCTCTTAAAAGGCATTATTTTCTTCCAACCAAATGACAACAATACAAAAGCTCCTCCTAAGTTAAGTGAATACTATAATTCCTCTAAATTTATAGAGAGAGAAAAAAATGACCCTTTTAATTAATAAGCCACTTCCATACATTATCTCTTATTCAACATACAATATCTTATATTTTCAATTTAAGGAAAGCAATAGAATGACCTAGGAGCAGAGGAGCCAATTTCTCAATGATTTTTTACTACAAAGTCTTGATACCAACTTCACATTCTAGGAGAATCATACCCATCCTATTTTGTTCCAATCCCACTTTCCCATTAAAACACTTTGAAGGCCTCATTTCACTCATTTGGCTTCTTCCAACATTGAAGCTATGATGGCAGGTATTTTGACTTATTTGTTTCAAATTTCAAACTCTAATAAATTGGTTAAACTTTTCTTCTTAATTTACTCAAGTTTATATATATATATTTATAGATGATTGTGGCAAAAGATATGGAATGGCCATGTGGGGAAAAAGAGAAATTTGGTATGAATACATATTTAAAATACAAGTGATGTACATCTATTTGAAGAGTTCTCTTTTGTATAGGTAATTTTGTAATTTTTAACTATATTAATCAAATTAATGAAAATTTTATTTATAAGTTTGACCTATATTTTACATAGAATTTTTAGTGCTCTAACAAATCTTTGTATACTTATCAATCTATGCATGAGTCTATATATAAAATACCTAAAACATAATTAGTATATAATTAAAAGTAATTATATCTAAAGAAAGCTACATATCCTCATTTTTGTTTAGTTTTAATATATATATATACTATATATATATATAAACAAACATGTTACATTTATTCTTGGAAATAACATTAGCAACATAAATGTTGTTGGTTGATTATATTTACCTAAGCCAAAAATTTGACAACATTTGCATTGTTGGTTTAGTCTTCTACCATTTAATAATGGAGCATTTTTAATGTGCCCTAGATTGGAAAAAAATATAGCATTTTTTCTTACAAATACATGGCTCCAAAAAATCCATTACAAAAATTTTGTTGATTGATAAAATTTTAACCAAAATATTTAAAATTTTATTGCATTAATTTTACAGTTTATTTTAAAAATAAATATCCTAATATCTTGCATTTATGTGTTTTCTCAACCAAGTCAATAAATGAATGCCTAGGTCAAGGGATATTTTAATTGAGAATTTGTACTTAGTGATAAATAAAATAAGGTCCATGTGGGGGGCAAATACATTTTTACCCTCCATTGAAGTCCTAACACTTGATCAAGGTTTGTACCTTAGGTTAGGGGTTTCATTAACCCTACATAAGAGCTCAATTAATCTTCTATTGAATGTCATACAAACTCTTGTTACAAAACTCATATAGTCACTTGAAGAAAGACTTAAAAGACTTAATTAAGCACATGAAAATTACCTTGATGAGGGGTTTGTTAAAACCATATTCACCCACCTCCACTACCAAAAAGTGCATCATGGATTGATGGATTCAGAAATCTAAAATCATCTACTATAATAAGTATTGTTGTTTTTTTCATACCTATATCTTAACGTTTAAGACTCCATTATATTGATTCAAATAAGGGCTATATACCCAAAAAAACAAGTGCTAGATGGAAATAGGAGAGTTAATGGGAGTTATGCAACCGAAAAGTTTCAGCCAAGGGAATTACCATCTATTATTACCCATATCCATATCCACTTAAGTAGGAAAATACAGGATTATCACTCTACATGATTAGAAGATGATTGGATTGAAGGTGGATTATGGTGGAATCCAATAGATGCTCTCTTATCCATTGCATAGAGAGGACATTACCTTTTGATATAAGCCATTATCCTTATGAAAGTATGAGGAATTGTTATTGGACCAAAGATCACACTAATTTCTATATTTTTGAGATGTTATGCCAAACACACAAAGGCACCTAAGAATGTATCTAGAAATTATATCCAAAGCATGTATTCATTTGTAAAATTAATAAAGTTTAATATATGAGCTACCTAAGGGAATTAGGTAATAGTTTTCTTTTTCTCTTTTTGGACATGCTTGAATTTTGAATGACAGACTTGTTTCAATGGCTTTTGAAAATGGATTTTTCTTTTGCTAATTATTTATCTAAGAATCATTTTATCACTTTTACTTATGATATCTAAAGTAACCAACTATATAAATAAAAATTTCTGTTTTGGAAGTAATGAAAAATAGATGGGAATCACTCTTCAAGCACTTATCCAAGGTTGAAAGTTACCATTTCTTAGTAGATGTGAGAATTTTTTTAGCTTCTTATATAATTTAATAACCTTAGAAATACACTAAAAAAAATCAGCATAAAGCAATTTAAAAGCTCAAAAATGGATTTGTAAAGGTAAATTTCAAATCTAAGAAATGCCCTATAATTTGTACAAGAAAAACATGTGCCATAATATAAATGAAAATTTCAAAAGTGAACCAAAAAAATAAAGAAAGAAAGAATGGATATATTTTGAAATAGCATGTAAGTAAATGAAGGATGATATACCACATATAAAACCATGAAAAAAATATTTTTTTTATCATTGGCATAAGGACTCAAATTGCATATAAAACTATGAAAAAAGATAATATTTTTGGTACTTGAGATGACGACTCAAAAGAAAGTTGTAAATTTGATTTGAAGCGGGATTACATTTTATTTATACATTTTATTTATCAAGTTTGGATTCTGGCACCAAGCCCAATAAGATGAAATTGAATTCTCAATATTGCATGTGACTTGCAATCCTTATCTTTGGGAAATTCATTGAAAGGAAAAGGAAATTACTCTTCAAATTGCATCCATGAATATATAGAAAACGTCTAAAAATGTTGTCCCAATACCATGGATTATCAATACCACATGCCCAAAAAACCATAATTCACTTCATAGCACTTGTTCTTATGCCATTTTTGTTTAATTAATCAATTTAATTAAAATGAAAAAATGTTGATTAACTCCCTTAGAGATCAATTCCAACGTTTGATTTTCTTTTTTATACTAATATGAATATTCTATAATATTCTAGGTAGGTTAAATATCTACCATCCTCCTAATAATTATTGATAATTAAGGTAAAATCCTAAAAAACCTACTGCAAAATACACAAGTATATCCACTTAGTTATTGAACATAAAACAAAATGGGTTCCCATTAACCATATATGTCCAAGGAAGGAAGTCTAAGTTTTATTGAGTTTACAAAGAGATAACTTACCACAATATTTTAATGTGATCATTCATGACAATTAAACATAAATTTTATTTTCAAAATAACATAAAATAAATACAAGCTTAAATGGCATATGGTGTTTAATTTCGCTAATTAAATGTAAGACAAATAATACTTAAAAATATCATACTATGAGACCTTCAAACTATGTTAAAAAAAAAATTGTACTCAAGTTACTCGAACATTTTAACAAATTATTTCTTGTCATACTCTCACTCAATAACCTAACTGTAGAAAACCCGCCTAAAAATAAGATCATTCAAAATATTGAAGCATTATCTATTCAAATTCCTAATTCATAGAATATAAAATCTAGTTGCATATGTATTGCATAATAACTTTGCTTCTGTATAGTCTGCCTTGTTGAAAGCAACAAAATCCTAAACAATACAAGTCTGTATGGTAACAAAATGATATTAGGGAAGATATAACTATAATTCTCTAAGAGTATTCCGTAACACTAATGCTTTAGTATGCTCTTCCTTATTGTAAGCAACACAAGAGTGAACTATACAATTTAGTATGGGAAGCCAATGATATGAGGGATGATATAACTATAATGCCTAAATACTTCATTAAAATATTTCTACAATCCCATGCCCATTTCCCCATTAAATCAATGTATTTTTGCATAAAATAGCTCAAAAATTCCACCTTTGCTACTAGATAGAGTTCTTAAAATCGCAAATTAACATTATCTTAGAATGAGTACATACAAAAGGTGTTGAAATGATTTAATATGCACAATGCAAAACTACTTAGTACACCTTTTTCTATCCATTTCAAACTTAGTAAAGGAACGTGCCCAAAGACCCAAGAAGACATGGATTATATGTATAAAGTTCCATATGCATCAGCAGTTGGAAGCTTAATGTATGCAATGGTCTACACAAGGCCTGATATTGCACATGCAGTGCGAGTTGTAAGCAGCTACATGAGCAATCCAGGAAAGGAACATTGGATGGTAGTGAAATGGATTCTCAGATATTTGAAAGGTACCACAAAACAAGCATTATGCTTTGGTGGTTCAAACATTTCTCTACA
>APFE031399858.1:0-10183 GCA_000404065.3 Pinus taeda
CCAAGGGGAAAAATGAAGCATGGAGTATTAGGAAGGGAGTGATGTAATGGGAATAGGGGTTATAGGGAGAAATTTGTTAGGGATATGGGAGGAGTTTGGGGTGTCATGTTGACCAAATAGTGGAGGGATAGGGGAGAGGGTTTGGTAGTAGTTTAGGGCATGGATTTTAGGAAAAATGAGAGAGGGAGGATGGGAAAAATGATAGGTGAGGGGAAAATGGTGGGTGGAATGAAACCTTGGCACTAACAACACATTTAACAACCATAGCCATCATGGTTCATGGTGATTTCTTCTGGTTGATTTTATCCATTTTGGTGGCATTCAAACATCTCTGTAAACACCATATCATTGACAAAATTTGATGAGCAAGGGATGTTATAAGGCCTACCTCTCAATTTGATAGGCTTCACCAAAATTTGGAAGTGATTGGGCACTTGTTTCGGCCCTTTGTCTATGTGTACTGCGCACAAAGCCCAGTGCACCGTGCCTTGGGTATGTGTCGTGCCTTTAGAAAAATTGAACTGCGGGCAGACTCTGTGTGTGACGTTCCCTCTGTGTGCACTGTGCTCCTAGGTATATGCGTCGCGCCCTATAAAACCTCCTCCAACTCACTCAAACACTCACAATTGCACACTGACACCTTTGTAACATTTCTCCAAGGCTTGTAATAGCACAATGCCTTTGATTTGGATGAAAACATGTATATATAGCCTTGGAAGAGATGAGTTTAATTTTTGCTTCCTTGAAAACCCATTTTTCTAATGTTGTGTTTGGCACTTTTTCACTGACTTTGAAACACACTGATTTTCACTTTCCCTTTGAAATTTTAGCTCAAATGATGAAATTTTCAGCACTTTTTGCAATGATTGCATGCCAAGACATTTGGCCACAGAGACCATGAATGCATCTGAAGAAATCAACTAACGAATGT
The DNA here is from genome assembly GCA_000404065.3 of Pinus taeda. Taxonomy (NCBI): domain Eukaryota; kingdom Viridiplantae; phylum Streptophyta; class Pinopsida; order Pinales; family Pinaceae; genus Pinus; species Pinus taeda. Next base: position 932 of record APFE031399858.1, read on the forward strand.
TTTGAAAATATTGTCATAAATAACATTGTTTGACTTTTCTTCAAAACAAAGTTTTGAAGAAGAGTCGAAGTCTATCCACATGATGATGAAGCTCTCTGAACCATGACTGTGTAAGGGCCTCACTCTGGCCTGCATGGATTTACTCGACATGTTCAAGACCAAGTTGATGAATCCCTAAACCTAGACATAGAAAATGACTTTTGTCCTTTAAAGGACCAGACCTTGACTGTCATGGACTTTGATGATTATTGACAAAGTACCTGAGCCAGCAGGAGCCAGACATGAGGGGGAAAGACTACCATGACCTTCTCCATCAGATTATGGCATGCCCCTAGTGAAATTCATCTAGGTCAATGGAGCGGGGTACCTAAACATAAAATGCATAAAAAGTTTTGATCTCTCACGGAGGATTGACCAGACCGACTCTAACATTGGCTCCAATGGGGGATGGTAGCTCCTTGGATAGACAGTGCCTTTGTCCATTGGGCTATGGAGTCATCATTTTGATAAATAACATAGGACTTTGACTCATTTATGAAATAGAAATGACCAAAAAACTGACTCAAACTTGACATTGAAATGATTTAAAGGCTAACTTAATCAACTCTAACTAAACTGAAATAAAATGGTATTTATAGTGACAGTGGAAGCAGCATTAACAACTTAGAAATGGTACCACTTGAGCATCCAACCATTGATTAGCCCTCCTGGACAATCTTCCCCATTCATTTCCTTTAGAAGAAAGGCATTCTACCCCTGATATGCTGCAATCTTGAAAGGACCTTTCCAGAGGTTCTCAAACTTACCATGCTTGCCTTTCTCCTCATTCCTTGCATCCCACTTCAGCACCACATCATCCACCTGAAAGTTATCCTCCTTTACCTTTTTGTCATAAATTTTCTTGATTTTCTCTTGCAATTTGGATGTGTTCTTGAAAACTTCTTCTCTGGTCTGCTGCAAGTCGACCATTTGATTCAACCTTCTCTACATGGGATCTTATTCACTGCTAGCCTCCTAAAGAAGTTTGACTACCGGGGCAGCGAGAGAGGTAGGAAATACTGTATCAACTCCATAAAACAGCTCAAGCGGTGACGTACCTATGGATTTCTTTTGACTGACCTGATCTGCCCAAAGTGCATTTACCAACCTCTTATGTCAGCTCTTCTTATTCATTTCCAGCAGTTTCTTGATTATGTTGACCAATGATTTGTTTGAAGATTCCACCAATCCATTGCCTTGTGGATGATAGGCAGTTGAGTGACCCAAAATGATGTGATATTTATGACAAAACTCTACCATCCTTTTTTGTTTGAAAGCTATTTCGTTATCAGTGATTAGCTTATTCGGGCAACCAAAGTGAGATAAGATATTATTTTCAAGGAAAGAAATGATTACCGCATTTGTAGCTTGTTTGGTGGGACTTTCCTCAATCCATTTTGTGAAGTAATCTGTGGTTGTGAGGATCCATCTATGTTGTTCAGAAGAAGCAGGATGAATTTCGCCAATGAAATCCAATCCCCATTGCTGAAAAGGGGCACTCACTTCTATGGGCTTGAGTGGTAGAGGCTGTAACTTCCGCTTCTCTTTGAAAATCTGACACTTATGACAGTGCTTGACCATCTTATATACATCAGCAAACAATGTCGGCCAATAATACCCTGCTCTCAAAATGTTGTTTGTCGTTGACTTCCAAAAAAGGTGACCACCGCAGTCTCCTTGGTGGCAGTCCTCCATGACCTTCTTTTCTTCCTTTTCCACCAAACAATTTAACAAGACGCCACTGGGATCTTTCCAATATAGTGCAAAATTAAGAATGAAAAACTTGGCAGCCTTCAACTTGAGTGTTCTCGTTTGTTTCTAGTCATGTCGGGCGTTGGTGACAAATGTTTGAGCACATATATGATATCTGAATACCATGGAGAAAGAGTAAAAATTTCCAATACTTGAATTGATGATTCTTCCTCATTCTCATCAGACATAGCAGTGATTAGATTTATGTCCAAGGCATGCAAGTTTGATTCCGCCATTAGCTTCACCAATCCCTGTCCTTTCACCAACTTTGTGGGCTTTATTTCCACATCATATTCCAGCAACGCTGCAATCCACTTGCCTCTTCTTCCTTCCAGATCGGTCTACACTAAAACATCTTTTACAACAGCGTTAGGAACATAGGCCAAAATGTGAGAATGTAGAATATACACCCGAAAATGTTTCAATGCCTTCACAAGTGTGAGGGCTTGTTTCTCATTATGTTGTACTTTAAAGCTGTGTCTCTTATAACTTTGTCGAAGAATGCAGTGGGTCTTTCATGATCATCTCTCTTCTGCAATAACATCGCTGCCATAGTATGCTTAGAAGCAAATGAAAACAATATGAAATCCTGAGTGTAGTCCGTACTGACTAGAATTGGAGCTGAGGAAAGAGCCAATTTGACCAAATTGAAATATTTTATAGTCTCTTCTGTCCATTTCACTTGGTTTTCCTTCTTAAGCATGTTCGTCATATCTCTTAGGTGCTCAACAAGATTGGGTACAAAGCGGCGTAGGAAATTCATCTTACCATTGAACAATTGTATCTCTTTTTTATTCTGGGGCAGATTGATTTGTTGAATTGCTTGCACACATGATGGGTCAATACGGATGCCATCTTTTGAGATAATGTGCTCAAGTAGTTTGCCTTCTTCCATGGCAAACAAACTCTTCTTTGGGTTCAACGACAAGCCATATTTTCTGCACTTTAGGAAGACCGTTTTAAGATGGTGCATGTGCTCTTCATTTGAATTAGAAAACACCATCAAATAATCCAAATACACCACCAAAAAGACATCCTTCTCATTTGCAAAAGCCAAGTCCATTTCCCGCTGAAATGTGGCACCCGCATTCTTCAAACCGAAAGGAATTTTAGCATAATGAAAGGTCCCCCATGGAGTGGTGAACTTTGTCTTATCTCGGTCATCCTCATGGACAGAAACTTGGTTATATCTGGAATAACCATCAAGCAGTGACATAAGAGATGCTCCCACTACTCGTTGAAGTATATGGTCCATTTTGGGCAATGGATAGTTGTCTTTCAATGAAACTTTGTTGAGATTTCTGAAATCAATGCATAAGTGAATCTCACCTATCTTCTTCCTTACGGGCACCAAGTTAGAGATCCAATCTGAAAATCTGATTGGCACAATGATGGCTGATTTGTACAACCTGTTGATCTCCTTTTCAATATATGGCAGCAACTTTGGGTTTAGCCTTTTCAACTTCTGTCTGAATGGTTTTTGATTGGTCTTGATGGGTATAGTGTGCTGAATTATATTGGTGTCATATGTCTTTAAGTTGGAATAGTCCCAAGCAAACACATATGCAAATAAAGACATCAAACTGATATATTTGTCCTTGATCTTTGGCAGCAATGCTTTGGACAATTTTACTAATTTAGGATTTGCAGTTGTCTTGATATTGACTTCTTCCACACCCTTCTCTATTGGCTGCAATGTCGGCTTGCGGGCTACATCATCTTGATCAAACAATTCTTCTAGAGGTATCAAGCCTTTGGAAATAACCTTATTCTTCAGCTGCAACACGTCCATTTCATTGATATGCATCTCATCTGTACCATTACCTTTGCCATCGTCATTTTCCTCATCAATTGAGGTCTCTTTGAACTTGCCTTTTTTTTGTCCATTGCTTTCAGCTGATTGCCCAATGGCGTTCTACTATTCTTGTTCTTCTTTCTTCAAAACTTCTCTAAAATTTTCTGTTATTTCCAGAATATCATCTTCTTCTACCAACTGACTATCTATATCATTTAAACTATCTGAATAAAAAACAAAAGACTCTAAATCTATATGTGCATACTTAATAGGATGATTTATTGGTTTCTCCTTGCTTGTGATCATGTACTTCATTTTTTGTTCCCGATACAATTTCCTCATTTGTCCAAACACTGGAATCGTTGCATAGGAGAAATCTATCTCTAGTGTCCCTTTCAGTTTCATTACCCAAGACCTGGAAAGAAGCATGCCAAACCTTGGAGGAATGTCTACTACCACAACATCCATTAAAACATTCTTCATTGAGAGCTGATCCAAACTCACAACCAAGTCTTTGATGAGACCTATACATCTTACTTTGCTGGAATCAAACGAATAGAGATCATGATATTTCTGGGTGATGTCCAGACCAAGCTTATCCATGATTGCCTTGCGCATGAGATTGTGAGAAGCTCCAGAATCAAACATGGCGTTATGTAAGACAAAATCATGCAACCTTAAACTGATGTAAAAAGGTGGCACATCACTATCAGGAGACTCACCATTTGATGCTGGCCCAAAAATCATTACAGGTTGATCATCTTCGACGTTCACCATGTCGGACATTGGGTCTAAATTCAACATTTTAGATACTTGTCCTTTATAACTGCTGTTCTTCAATATTTCAGTCAAGGGGATGGATATCTTCAATTTAGAAATCGCATTCTCTAAATTGAAAGTGGGAATATTTTCTACCTCTTTGACTAGGATTTCTTTCCTCTCCTTTTCTTTCGATGCAACTTGCTGATTGATGGTTTTGCTGATGTTGATTTGCTTCTCTCTAGATCAATCGCCTCCTCTCCTTTCCTTTGTGTAACTACTGAATCATTCTTTGACGCTTCAACATCCTTCTTTTTCTGAATGGGTTTGACCGACAAATCTCTGTTTCTAAGTGAATATCACTACTGTTGGGCAGACAAAGCATTCATGTAGCCTCTTTGGTATTCATCTGATTCTTCCTCCAAGATGGTGTCACTTGCTAAAATGAAATCTACATCTTTGTGTGCAGCTGAATTCTCTACATACTCCTCTTATTCAGTGAGATAAATAGGCAAATCATCAGGAGTAAAGAGGTGATTTTCTTTGCCTATTACATTCCTGTCCTCATCTGATTCCGTTCAATGCACAAAATTTTGCTGCAAAGGTGTCTGCACTGGCTGTCGTGCAATCAGCTCTTGGGCTCGCTGATCTCTCTGTCTTATTCTATACTGTGGTTGTTGCTGGCCACGGAAGTTAGGATTTCTAACTTGTGGCTCCGGTTTGTCAAGTTTCATTCTTTCAAGCATCTGCTCTACCTTCCAAAGTAGTTGATCTACTGAGGAAGATTCTTCTTTTGCAGTGACCTTCTTCTCTGATTTTGCTCTACCTCTCTTGGTTAGCATATTTGTTTCAACATTGACCGCTATCTTCTGCATGTCTTCCATTGTGGTCGGTTCTCTTTCTCTCAATTGATAAGCCATGTTAGCATCAAAACCATCTGGGAAATTCAACATGGCTAGTCCCATAGGTGGCCTTAGATTATCTGGAGTTTCATTATAAACTGTATTGAATCTAGTGCAATAATCTTGGACCGACTCACCAGTTTTTCTTTTGATTTGCTCATATTCAACCAGAATTTGAAGAGGATTCTTCTTCACTTTCCAACGGTTTAAAAATATTCTTTGTAGGTCAGCCAAGGTAGCGATATGAGTAGCCACCAAACCTCTGAACCATTTTCTCACTTCACCTGTAAATGTCTGTACAAAGAGTCTCATTGCCACATTCTCCGAAGCGATCTCATGAAGTTCATAGAAATATGCCATTCTGTCCACATGTTGCTGAGAAGTAATGCCATTAGGAGTGCCATAAAAAAATGGGATTTTCCTTTGGTAATCAACGGGCATATCATCTAAAACTTGAGGCAAAACAAGAGGTGTAAAACGGGTAGCCATCACTTTTGGCAGATTTGTCCTCAGAGGTGTTGGAGGAGTGTGCACAGTTTTTAAGGGGCTAGCAACTGGAGTTTGAAGCTAAGCTACTATGTAGTTATCAATAGACCGGTTAGCACTTTCCGTCTCCAAGTCTACAAGAAACTGTGGATTGTGGACAGTAGAGTCAACTGCTCTTTCAGACTTGGTTTCAAACAACGATAATTCAAACTGCTCATCAAACTCTAGCTCTTCAATATACTCAAAAATGTCTGGGCATGGATGGGATTTGAGCATGGGCGATATAGAGCTTCCTTGACGATGAATTCTTGAAATCAAATTGGGATTTTCGTAGATGTGCGGAGGGTCAGGATCTGGATTAGCTCTAGTGTATCTTCTAGAAGCCAGCGTGCTATTGAGAAAAATCAAAGGACACAGCCAACTTTACTCATCCTATCAAATCCTAAACTTATCATCCGTAATCTTAGAATTATTAAGAAGCAAGGGGATTGATTTCTTCCCCAGTGGAGTCGCCACTATGTTAGCACCTAAATCTGCCTTAGGCTGAAGGAAGGCAAAACTCAGGGTAACCACAAACCACGCTCAGTCTGGTATCTAGCCTTACCAGAATAGGAGAGGACTCTCTCCGAGTCACACTCAGTGAATAGCTAAACGAAATGGCCTGATATGACTTACAACGGAATATTTATCTTAGGCTAGTAAGTGAATATGGATACAAGAAGTGATTTTTATGAATGACTGTGTTTCTGGGATGGTATGGGATCAATGGACCTCAAAGAAAAAAGAATTTAATATAAAGACACAGATTACTTCGTGAGGCAAGATAAGTGGAGAGTCCAACAATTTAGTTTGAAGCAACATTAAATGGAGAGATTTCTTAGGAGGGTGAAAAGGGCATGGGCAACATGAATCCTTTTCAACAGAAGAAGAACACTGAACATGAAATTTTCCCACAGGCAGGGGAATAAAATTGAATTCTACCTTATCTAACTCAGAATATTTCAGTGGAAATGAATATGAAATGAACTATGAAACATAACAAGATACATATGAAACATAAGAGACACATTTTCTACACTCACAACCACATGAATCTCATGAAGCAGAGCCATTGCCTTTCATTAATCCTCTGTAAAAAATATACAATGCAGAAACAGAGGTTCTTTCCCACAGTCTCCCAGAAGTTACAAGACCAACCCTTTGCAAATGGTTTTCATACAATATATAGAATGTGCCATGAAGAGATAGAAAGCCCAATGGTTGGGGAGTTACTTGAATCATTACAAAATGAAGGTGGAGAGCCAAACATCAGCTACAGGTGCAGTGCCACAAACATGACAAATGGCTTGGGTGACCCTTTGCCTTCCTTTTCCACATGGATAGATGCCCATCTGGAGTGAAAATACTTAAAATGCCACCTTTGGTGCCAAAAAGTGAAGTGTAGCTAAGGGGGCCCACTTATGAAAAGTCACGAAGCGAAATTTCGCGAAGTAGAGGCAATTTGGGCCTTTTTTCCTATATGTGCCACGCCACTTTGAGGCCCATTTTGAGGCACTTGAAGGAGTCCAAAATGTGCCCAAGTGTGTCTGTTGGAAAGACTGTCCTATATGCTTTCCAACCCAATTGGAACTTTTGGATTTGGAGCTATTTTTCCCCTCCAAATCTTCATTCTCCCAAGACTGCTTCCTGTGTGCCAAAATAGGGGCAGTGAGGCCATTTTTTGGGTGTTTGTGACCTCCTGGAGACTCAAATCATACCCAAATTTCATGCTCGAGTGCCACTAGTTGTGATTTCTCCTACTGAATCCAAAAATGCAAACCATTTCTCATTTGTAGCTTCCAATCCTACGCGTCGCGCCAGTTGTTATCCTGGAATAATGTCCACTCGGATGCTGCTGGTCCCACTAAGATGGGTGGCTATCTTAGAAACAAACAATCAAAGTCTACTATTGATTCCTTTTATGAAAATAGATGAGAGGAGAACCAAGAGGGCCAACTTGAGTCTTGCGCTCAATTTCCTCTCCTTCTTGATAGAGTTTTGTCGCTTCTTCTTTGTCTGCCAGCTTAAAGGACCCGTGGAATCACATCAACATACTAATATGCAAGAAATAAGGATCTAAATTCATAAATAATGTAGGATTAGATATGCATTAACCATATACATGCATATATAAACAAGTACACAAGAATATGGAAGGAAACAAGAATAGCTTTATTCAGATGAAAAGTAGCAAGAAGATTGCAACCATGTGCTCTGACCTAGCATCATCCTCCAGCTAAGAAGACCTTCTTCACCTCAAGCAAAGCTAGATCACCCAACACTGTGAATGTACACTAGAATACCAACAACACTTCTCTATAAGATACAAAATTCCAGCCTCTGGATCTCTGTGATGAGGGATCCATATATAGATGATTACAGAGAGGTGAGTCATCTTTTGGGATCTTGATTAGTGTCTTCTCTCTGATAGTTCCTGCTTCCACTTGGAGAATGATGATCTCTTACTCATCCCTGGTCGAACATGGAGTGGCAAGTGTCAGAGGGGAAGCTTCTGGAATATTCCATGATCTTCCATCTCACATTTTTGTCCCTGCCATTTGTCTGTTCCTGGCCATCGAACCCTACCGAGGAGCAATTCAGTATGCATTGCACCCTGTACATCGGGAAGGTGATATGCATCGTACCCTCTGCATTGAGCTTTCAGTATGGTCTAGTTTTGACCATTTATGAGCAGTTTTCAGTGGAGAACTTCTGGGAGATGATGTAATTACTTGACCTTGTTCCCTTAGGCAGTGAAGCAACACTCTTAGGGACTTTAGAGCCCTTAGTTTATGGACATTTGAGATTGGGGTTGAAGTGCCCAAAAATTTCTATAACAGTTGCCCCCTAAAGCATGAGGTCGTTAATCTTTTTCGATGTCGGGTGAAATGCTTTACTATGAGGATCCGAAGTTTTTCCAAGCTGGGAGGCGACCTGTAATAAGATACAATACAATACATTATTTTGACAACATTTTTTCATCATCTAGCTGAGGCGGGCATTCCCATGCTTAGCTTTATAAATTCAGCTTTTATGTACGTAGGACAGATGATCATCTATGTGACAGACTGATGATATGGACACATCATCCTTTGATTTGGATGATCATCTGTTTGGCAATGATGTACACTGGATGTTTTTATATTCCTGAATATATCGTAGACCGGATGGATGAAACTAGATTCGGGGTCTTCAAAACTCGTTCAACCTTCACTCGTAGTACAAGTCAATCCATGTGAAAAATGTTCTAGAGTTGAACATGGAAAGGCATCGCCTGATTACCAGCCAATGACGTAAGCTATTAACAAGCGTGAGAGGAATCACCAATAATGACAATGACCCTCAAGGTACTATAGTACAATTCACGTGGTGTGAAAAGGGACTTGGCATCAAACACCACGTAAAATCTCTCGGTCGAAGGCCATTGATGTAAACCTGTCACCGGAAGTGAGAAACTTGCCATTGAGGCATGCAAGCTTC
>APFE031399858.1:10866-37242 GCA_000404065.3 Pinus taeda
AAAATAGAGTGGAGGTGATGGCGAGAACACGACCAAGGCTCAAAAGCTGGTGATAAGGCATTCATAATGGTTATTTACTGATTCATTGTTTAATGAGCTTAAACGCTGGGGAAAGCACTTGCTCATAACTTATGTTTATTTTTTAACAAGCTTGAACTATGTGCTAAAATTGCTCGTGGGGAGTTTATTTTTTAACGAGCTTGAACTCTGTGACAACATTTCTCACCATGATGGTCATTCATTTTTTGATTTACTCTTAATATTTCGTTCTTTCAAAGATTGTACTACCTGTTCATTTGCTTCATCAAACTGATTAGAAATGAAAACATATGCTTGATAAATGAGTTAAAAACACTAATATTTTACTTGAATTACGTGCATAGTAAATTAAAAGTGACTTTTACCTCTCATTTTACCATTTCATTTGAATTTATTTTGTTGGACCTCTGGATGTGCTTTTCCCCCCTGATTTTCATCAGTAGATTCTGAGAGATTCTGTGGGCAATTCTCAACACCGTTTGGACCAGGTAAGAGATAAAATTGTGGTCTTTCATTACATGCCTTTCATTTTGGATTTTGAACTCATTTCCCTGTCCCACTGAGCCCCTACGGTTTGAAGAACTCACCCTAGGATGATCGCACCCTTCCTTAGTTGAAAGGTGCAATGCATACTGATGTCTCCACTGACTAGTTAGTATGCATCACTCCTTGTACACTTGCTAGGGTGCGATGGGCGCATGGAGGAAAATTTTTGCATAGTTTCCTCATGAAATTTTTGCCTGTTTTCACCAAATGAAGATCCTCACACTTCCCTTGTTTGTTTTTCAGAGATTCATCGGAGCAAAATGGTTGTTACATGGCGGGAACGTGAGCATGAAGAAGAGGACATTGTTGCTTTACATAATCCAGGCACAGTGGCTGCATTACGGAACTGTGGCCTTCTGAAGTTTTTCCGTATCTCTAGCATGAGGCAACAAATCAGTTTGTTGCAGTATTTCCTCAATGCCTGGGATCTTATCAACCACGTATTCCAGATTAGGGGAAAATCGATCCCTTTGACAGTGGTGCACATCTGTTTTCTCACCAGCTTATCGAGGCATGGTGCCCCTCTCTCTTTATCAGGCTCCGCCCGTGGGGGTGAGTTTGTGAGGGAGTACATTCACCGGCATTGCAGAGAGGGATCTCAGCCGAGTGCAGACAACAAGATCAACATCTGAGACGTCACTGACCGACCCTTGTGGACCATCCTATTTACTTTTGCTAGACTGGCTGGTAGTTCTGCTCTTCATATAGCCAACAGATCTTATATGCAGTATGCTTTGGAATGCCTTGAACTGAAGGTGTTAAATTGGTATGATGTAGTAATTTTTGTGATGAAGGAACAATTGACCAAGGTGAAGAGCGGTAGATCTAAGAACTTTGGTTATGGTTCTATTTTGACTGCTTTCGCCTTGGAGCGAATCCCACTGATGCAGCCACAGTATATATCACTTGGCCTACCTCCACTGGCTGAACCACAGATGCAGAGATGGGTCGATCTCATGTCTCCACACACTGGTCAACCCCAGATTTATTTTTCTAAGACCTTCTTCGAGTAGTTTGACCATTAGGAGATGGTCTATGCCAGGTTCCCATATGCTGGTATGGATTTCTGAGGTGATCCGGATTTGGTGTTGCTGGTTGGAGAGCAGTGGGGTGTCATCAGTAATTTTCTTCTGACCATATCTATGTTCATTGTTGTTTATAATGTTCTTATATTCTTATGATCAAGACTAATCAAAACTCATGTGCTCTTGCAGATGTTGGCCCAGTTCCACTAGCTTGAGCGACACACTACCAGAGTGCCGAGTTGATGGACTAGGCTCTTATGCATGATTACATAGGCGGTGACTTATTATCACCAACATCATTAGACTAGGGTGCTCCCTAGCATTTTGAGTTTTGGGTCATTTGACCAATTTTTTCTTGGTTACAGAACATTATGTACAAACTATAAACAATTATGGAATATATTTTTGATTTTCGGAGCTTTATTTCGGTACAATTACATAATCCTACTACATATATTGATGTGATGCTTCTTTTTATAAATTTTGCAAATGTCTATCTAACACATAATTTACCAATGAGTCTATTAATGTGTTTAAACTTCTAGAAATATGTTGATATTGGATGAAATCAAACTGTCTTTCCAAAATTTTGACCCTTAGGAACATGCGATAGATAGCTGGATTTCGTACAACATAGATGTCGGTAAGTTGTAGAATGACGAGCTGCGAGTCTAGCCTAACGATAAGTCGGCATATACCATGTGTGATGGCATCAGAAAGCAGTTCTATAAATGTGTTGTACTCAACGATATTCTTTGTAGACCGACCAATACACACTCCTCTGAAACTTACTAACTCGCCGCTAGGATTGAAAATGGCCCATGTCGCAGAAGACAGATTCCGCGAACTACGACTTGCCCTATCGGCATATCCAATGAATGATTCCAGTAGGTTCGACGTTTGCAACGAATGTAAAAAGTGGATTACTTAACCAAATTAAATGCTCTTGGCGAAAACAAAAATGTAACAAAAGCGCGAGGATTACTATGCGAAATCAAGCATAGTAACGCTTGAGGTACAACCCATTGCGAGGTTGCGCCAGTGGAATCCCATTATAGTCCATCAACTCGTAGGCTCCTTTTGGTAACACTCATTTAACAATATAGGGACCCATCCATAACGATTTGAATTTCCCTGCTCCTAATTTATTGAATTCCTGGTCATAAAGTAAAACCAGGTCACCCTCTGAGAAGACGCGAGGTTTGACATTCTTGTCGAACTATGCTTTGACTCGTTTCTTATGAGCCTTGTTAGCCGAAGCTACATCATGACGGGTTTCATCCAAATGGATTAATTCCAAGAAATGAGCCTCTTCTTCTGAGGTTTCGGGGAGAAGGTTGACTGCGAGTTTGAGGGACGAGATTTCACATTGAACTGGTAAGATTGCTTCCGGACCTTACACTCAATGAAAAGGTGTGAATCTCATTGCATTTCTTACCGATGTCAGGTATGCCCATAAGGCCGAGTACAGGATTAGTTGCCAATCCCATTTGTGGACTCTGATCATCCTTTGCAACATGCGCTTTAGGACTTTGATGATTGCTTCAACCTGTCCGTTAGCTTGCGGATAGTACGGAGTAGAGTTGTTGTGGGACAGTCCTAATTTGGTAGCCAACTCAACCATCATGTGATTGTGAAAATGTGATCCATGATCTATGACTATGGCCTGTGGAATGCTGAATCTAGAGACTACATGATTGAAAAAGAAAAGGGCAGCTGTTTCACCGCTGTTGTTTAATGTAGGCATCACCTTGGCCCATTTGATAAAATAGTCCACCGCAACTATTATGTACCCATGCCCCCCAGTCGAGGTGGGGTTACATGTCATGAAATATATGCCCCATTTAGCGATGGCCCAAGAGCTACTACTAGTTGCAGCGGTGCGGGTGGTCTTCTGGTTTTGTTATCGAAAATTTGGCAAGCATGGCAACTTCTAACTGCATTATGCAATATTTGAACATTGTTGGCTAGAAGTATCCTGTTCGTAAATTTTTTTGTGTTGTAGCATAACCAGATTGATGCCCCCACACGTGTTTGAATGGCAGTCATTCAGGACTTTTTCGGCCTCCTCAAGGGTGAGGCACCTTTGCAGAACTGTATCGATACCACGACGGTAAAGAGTACCACCAATGATCACGTAGTCTTTTGCTTGGTATCGAATACGTCGTTGTTTGGAGTGTGAGGTATTAGACTTGTATGTTTGTGTCTGGAGATAAATGATTATACCTCTGTACCACAAATTTCTTGAAGATATTAGAAACAAATTTTCATCGACGATTGCTTCTTCAGATGTTGCATCGTTGGACGACGATGGGAGATCACTTAGTAACTCTGCGAATACTAGGGCTTTCTTTGATTTGGATTTTTTTTATTCCAAATCAAACTCTTGTAGAATTGATATCCATTTCGAATACTTGCCCCACAGCAACTGTCGCGACAATATATAAGTCATGGGGTTGCAATTTGATAAAATGGTAGTTTTTCGGAAGAGGACGTAGTGTCAAAATATCTGTATCGCTTGAACAGCTGCGAGGGCGAGCTTTTCAATGTAGGAGTATTTCATTTCCATATCATTTAAATTTCAGCTTAAATAATATATAGGATGTTCAATTCCATTATCTTCTTGAACTAGAACCATTGCTATGGTCGTATCTGCTGCAGCCAGGTATAGGTTAAAGTCTTTTTGATAATAAGGAGCATACATTAATGACACTTGTATTAGAGATTTCTTTAAAGCATCAAAGGAGGCTTGCGTGACCTAGTCCCAAATGAAGGGTACATCCTTTTTCAAAAGATGAGTATAACCTTTAGCTAGTTCGGTGTAATTTGGAATGAACCTCCTGAGGAAATTTTCTTTCCCTTGGAGTTTCTGAATCTGAAGCAGGCTTGAAGGTGGAGGAAAATTGATGATTGCCTGAACCTTGCAAGGGTCGAGATGAATCCCATCCTTTGAGACAACGAAACCAAGTAAACGACCAGAACTAACACAAAACACACATTTGTGTGGATTGAATCTTATCTTGTAGCATCAGCAGTGTAGAAATATTGCTCTCAAATGGCATGGATGATCTATCCACTTTTGCGAATGAGCTGGGAGATCATCGAGATAAGTTTGAACGATGTTTTTGTGTCATGGAAAGCATAGTTCATTGCTCTCTGAAAAGTTTCCCCTACGTTCCTCAAACCAAAGGGTAGCTTGCGATATGTGAATGTGCACCATGAACAAATGAATGCAGTCTTTGACTGGTCTTGTGGGCAGACATTTATTTGATTATACCCTAAAAATCCATCCATAAATGAAAAGATTTTGCATCCAGCACATTCATCAATTATTTGGTCGATAAAGGGTGTAGGGTAGTTGTCTTTCAAACAAGCTTGATTTACATCCCTGTAATCAACGCACACTCTAATCTTTCCTTGTTTTTTCATCACAGGAACAATATTCGATACCCAATTGGTTAGAGGAATGGGGTAAATGAAACTAGCATGGAGGAGTTTCTCAACTTTTGCCTTGATGGCAATGGCTTTCTTGGGGTGCACCTACCTTAGACGTTATCATACCGGTTTGACATCTGGATACATCTTAATTTCGTGTTCAACTATGCTCGAGTCGATACATGGCATTTCATCATATGACCAAGCAAAGATATCTCTAAACTCGCGAAAGAGAGTGTTATATATTTCCAGTTCGGAAGAAGAACAAGATTTGCCAACATGAATGTTCTCTACAACATTTGTTTTGGTCAAGATGTTTATGGCAATAGTCTCTTCGATATTGGATAGGTTTCTCTCGAAATCCACTGTGTTTACAGTATTCGTCAGAAAGTCAAATACTGAAGGATGGTGTAGGTTGCCGGAATTATCTTCTTTCCAAGTTGGAAGATGGGAACAATGGTGGTAATATTCCCATGGTGCCCCATCAATCATCATCGATTGAATGATTCCTTCGTCTGTAGAGTGTACTTGCGACCAAGGATCTGAAGCGGTGCCATATTCCTTAGACCTATCTATCCAAATGCTTGACGAGCGTTGATGCTGGTTTGCCTCCCATGCTGAGAACATTGATTGCTATAATATTTCCAGCGGGGTTAGAGGTAAAACCTATGAATGATCCATTTTAACATCATTTTCTAATATCTTTTGAATGGAAGATATCATATTACAGGTTCCTGCATTAGCCACTTCCGTCAAATCGGTAGGAGGTGGTAGGGTAAAAGTTCCCATTAACATAGGGTCTTTTAGTAGGCCTACTTCGATATTATGAAGCATGCTAGGGCTTCCATGGATCATTGGAATGCTTCCCGTAACTTGCGAACTGTTGAGGAGAAAATCTTGTTGGTCGATGATTATAATTCCTCCTTGGGAAGGAAATGCAATTTTTCTAAAGTAGGTCGACACAACAGCTGCCATGGCATATATCCAGGGTCTTCCGAGTAGGATGTTGTAATCAAGATTCCCGTCGATGACTTCAACATTGATTTCTATTGTTTTGCCCCCCAGTTCGACTTGCAAGTTACTTAGTATCCCATACGGGGTGTATGTTTGTCCATCAAATGCTTTTAATGTTGTTGATGATCGCGACAAAGGCGGAGACCCGAGAGTTTTCCAGCAACTCATCGACATGATACATGTTGATGACCCCTCATCAATAATTTTTTTATGAACAGTCTTGTTGAGGGCTTTCACTTGAATGAGGAAAGCTAGTTGAGCTAGTAACTGAGGGTCATACCCTTTATGATTAAAAGACACAAGATTGGAATCCGTTGGGTCAATCCCACCTATTGCTGATAATAAATCCTGCTTTTGGGAGGGGAAATTTTGTAGTACCTCAAGAGTCAACATCGCGGATGGCGATTGAGCTAAATCATCCACTATATTATAGTGCTATGCTGCTGGGGCACGAGGATTAAATGTCGATTTGTGTAGTACTCGCTTTGGCGGTTTTATTGTTAATTTAGGAATGATGGGTGGCACGACTTCTATTGAAGTCGTTGTTGAACTACTAGGTTGATCTTTATCCTTGTTGTTCAATATCTGTGGATTCCTGTAATATTTATTCCTTGTCGCTATTAGAGCATCATTCAGTTGCTTCGAGACTAACAATATTAGCACTTGGGACGGGGAAGCATTTTTGTTAGCAACCAGATTTGTTCCTGGGTTTGGAAACGGATCTGTCAGTACAGCCGAGGTTTTTGAACTTTTGAAATATTTTCTAAGTTCTTCTTTATATGGACACTCTTTTTTCCAGTGATCCTCGTCACATATATGACATGGAGTTTTTGGTTTCACGTTCCCAGAAGGGTTTGCAGAAGATTTTCTAGGAGATGAGTCTCCATGGCTTTTCTTCTTCCCTTGTTTTTTCTTCTTGTCTCCTGGTTCCTTGGTTTCTTTGCCTTTGTCTGTTGACACGACATTTACTTATGAGGCTAGAAATTCCTCATTTGCATCTTGAATCGAAACCGTGCGGGCCTTTTTCGATGTGGCCTTTTCATTTTTACTGCTTGTCATACCTATCACACCATTGTCGGCATGAGAGTCTTTGTTTGATTTAGGAGGTGGAGGAATAGAGAATTCTGGTCTAGGATCATCAGGGATTTTATCGTAGAGCATGGCAGACTGAGTATAGATCAAGTATAGATATTGTGCATGAGAAATAACTTTCTCTTCAGTGATGACTCCCCCCTTTGCCACATCTTCTATAATAGTGGGTAACAGTGACTTAATAAACTATTAAGCCAATAGCTGATCAGGAACATATGTTTTTACCATTCTATGACGACGACGCCACTCATGAATATGATCGGATATGTGAGTGGCTCTCATTTGTTTGAAATTGGTAAGCAGCTTAGTTCCTGCTTTGTACCTGATAGGTAACTGAAAATGGGTTAAAAAGGTTGTGGCTAGGGTACTGAAGTTATCAAACGAAGCTCTAGGTAGTTCGATATACCACTTTGCTGCTGGACCAGTTAACATGCGCTAAAAGAGTTGAAGCCAAATCGAATCATCATTGAGAGTGTTTGATGAACACCATAGATGAAAGGTCATCACATGATTCGATGGGCCTTCGCCCAGATTTCCATTAAATTTAGGAATATTCGACGGAAGTTTATACGGAATCGCTTGCCACCAAGGGGCGTAGGCAATTGGATCGTTCGTTAGTCGACTTAGATCGAGTAACTCTAGAGTTTCCACGAAGGGCAATTGTTGATTCAGGCTTGGTTGAGCATACTCAAGATAAGATGGAATCGTTTGAGCAGTCGGTCTTTGCATACCAACATAATGCATTTGATGTTGGTAACTTTGGTAATGTTGATGGGCATAACCATTATGATATGGTTGATACTGCAGCCCATTACTTGCAAAGACTTGTTGCTCATATCCTTGGTAAGCTTGCTAGAATTGCAATTGTTGGTATTGCACCAGCCATGGTTGTGAAGCCATGGACTGTTGTCCAGCACTGACTGTTTGACCAAGATGGGGATTGGTGTTCCCTATTTGAACCTATGCCATTCCACTAGTGGGTGACTATGGTTGTGTCGGAGGTACAAGAGATTGTTGTATGGCGACCTGCGAAACTTGAGGTTGGCATACAATTGGTGATGCTTTCACTTGCGATACTGCCAAAATAGCCAGTGCAGTGGGGATGTTTTTCATAGGTGAACTTTGTTGTATTGAGCATACAACTCTTGGTTGTTGAGACAGGACTGGGACCCAACCGCTAGTTGTGATTCCAGTATAACCCAAATTTTGTTGTGAACTCAAGCATGGTTGTCCTTCTGGGGAAGACAATGAAGGGTATACAACCCTCCATACAATGGTAATCCAATGCTCAAAGGAATAATTTTCCTTTGGGGACCAGTTTTCCCAAATTGACCTTGTGACAGATCAATTTGTGGAGACTCAACATAAGAAATTCTAGATATAATTCCACACGAACAAACGAGAACAATCCATACTGTCAAAATAGTCCCAAGATGGACTCCATCCAATGATTGAAAGCTAGTTGGGACAGATGGCACACCGGCAAACATTGTCAGAATAACAGAAGGAGCTTCTCTTGTTGCTGTGTCGAGTGACACAGTCCTTGATGTTGATGGTTGTTTAGACATATTAAGTATATCCAAAAGATTCCTCAGCGATTCTTCAGGAACTTACAAGGGTGGGTGAATATTTTCTGACGAAGAAGGATACAGGGTGATCCCAAGTCCAAGTTGCGTTGGAGTGCTAGATGGAGGATCTTCCACAATCTCTTCTATAGCAATCAATCCAGGAGGAAGAGGCGGACCATCAGGTCCGTAAAATATTTTCGGTGCTGAAGAAGATGTAAGTTTTGAAGCAGCAGATGATTGGGGAGTAACACCTTCGGAATCGGCTATAGATGGAGCTGGTTCAGGAATAGAAGTGTTAACCATCACACTAGGATCAGTTGTAATGTTCTTTTGTTGTTGCGGAATTTCTTCTCTAGAGGCAGGGATTCCAGAAATGTTTGGAGTAAACGGAGTCTCTGAGGATGTTGAAGTGCTTGCTCCAACCAACCTAGGGTACTTTGATCCTGTTAAACGAGTTCGCTTTGTCTGGAATGGCTTCACTTCTGGAGTCAACGATGGTTGACTCATATGTCTCCACGAACGACAGGGTTTTGATTGACATTCTTCCATGATTGCGGATTATTTGATCAACTCAAAATCAAAAGGGAAAAATGTTTGTCGAATTAAATGAATTTTAGACGCTTTGACACAACTTGTTTTTTCAATTTTAAAGAGTTGAGAAAAACCAAAAGATGACACTAGTCACCTTCGATTTTTATTGAGCTTGAAGTGACAAGCGCTCAAAGTACCTTTTCCTTTAAGGAGTCTGAAAAGGAGCAAAATGGGCTTCTCTAGAGATCTAGGCAGAGAGGATTACCAAACCAATCATAAAACTGTAGAATAATTTTTACAGTACGACAGTCAATCTTCCCGAATCCTGTGTTCGGTGCATTACGATCGATAGGGCGGCAGACATGGCTTACTAAGGATAAAGGATGCAGCCTATTGTGGTCTCCGAATATATATGCGAGGGTACGTGGGAGCATCAGTCCGTACTGTCACTTGCCATCTCAGAGTGGAGGAATCACCCAACCAACACTGAAAGCAACAGTTACCAGGCTTTACGACACTAGAATATGTCTCTAGCCTAGACCTCTAGATGTTGTGTGTTAAGTTCCAAAGCATTGTTAGATTCATTGGATTTATTTTAAGTTGATCTTGCTTAACAGTTTGCCTTTTAGGTTCACCACGTGATGTATGTATAATTCCTAAAATGCAGTATAAGATGATAAACAAACGTTTTATCTTCTTTCAGCAATGAAAATCCTAGCTACTAAAGGGAAGAAAGTCAAGCATCTTTTCTTCACAGAGCACAGAGCACACGCTAAAATGCATATTCCTAAATCAAGCCAAGCATTCAAAATGCAAATGCACATGAATGTATTTGCTTTTCAGCTCTCTTAATGTGTGAATGACGTTAAGAAAGCTATGTGCAAAACTGAATTACTTTTAAAGCGACAGTACTCAATACAAACGAAGTGAAAGCAAGAGATACACTTTGCGATTTTGAAATGGAAATTGCTTTTCGACACTTTAAAACTAATATTTCAAATCCTATGCAACAGTAACTGTATAATCGACTATCTAAAACAATGGAATTGCTTTCTAAAACTAAAAATGACAGCTACGACACTTTCAGATCTAGAGACGATAGTTCAACTATGCTACTTTTTTCAAAAGAGAACTAAAACGACACACAATACATAAAAAACATTTATAGTTTTTTGCACTAAGGAGGTGGAATAATGCAAGAGAATGGGTTTTTCATAGAAGTACACTAGCTACAGACACAAAACTCTTGAATAAGACTGAAAACAGTGAGAAAAATCCACAGTCGAAGGGTATAGTCAATCCTCCCTGACCATCGCACCTGTTACACAGTGAACTTAGTATGCAACGCACCTACTCCATTCAGGAAGTGCGATGCATATAGGCTGCCTTGAAGGCAGGGTGCGATGGTAGGAGTGTGAGAATTTGAATGATATTTCACTCACATTTTGCAATCTAGTTCAGGTGTTTAGGCTGAATAAGTAAAGATCAGTGTATGTAAAACACAGGGGTGATCTAAGAGGTTACTAGAGCCACCACTTAGGGAAATTAGATTTCTTGCAGATATATTGTTTAATTCAGAAACAAAACATAGAGATTGACTGAAGCAGCATTGATCTACTTTGCATTTGTATGAAAAATGTAGTTCGAAGGCTAGCTGGCTTGACTTCAGGCTCCGTCTGTATGTTTATGAAAGAAACAAGGATAGATAGGCTAACAAGTAATCTAGTCGCTCCCCAGTGAAGTCGCCATTTTGTTATCCGAGAATAGTGTCCACTCGGATGCTGTTATTCCCACTAAGATAGGTGGCTATCTTAGAAACAAACAATCAAAGTCTACTATTGATTCCTTTTATGAAAATAGATGAGAGGAGAACCAAGAGGGCCAACCTGAGTCTTGCGCTCGATTTCCTCTCCTTCTTGATAGAGTTTTGTCGCTTCTTCTTTGTTTTCCCAGCTTAAATGACTTGTGGAATAACAACAACATACTACTATGCAAGGAATAAGGATCTACATTCATAAATAATGGAGGATCAGATGTGCATTTACCATATATATGCATATATAAACAAGTACACAAGAATATGGAAGGAAACAAGAATAGCTTTATTCAGATGAAAAGTAGCAAGAAGATTACAACCATGTGCTCTGATGCAGCATCATCCTCCAGCTAAGAAGCCGTTCTTCACCTCAAGCAAAGCTAGATCACCCAACACTATGAATGTACACCAGAATACCAACAACACTTCTCTATAAGATACAAAATTCCAGCCTCTGGATCTCTGTGATGAGGGATCCATATATAGATGATTACAGAGAGGTGAGTCATCTTTTTGGATCTTTATTAGTGTCTTCTCTCTGATAGTTCCTGCTTCCACTTGGAGAATGATGATCTCTTACTCATCCCTGGTCGAAAATGGAGTGGCAAGTGTCAGAGGGGAAGCTTCTAGAAGATTCCATGATCTTCCACCTCGCATTTTTGTCCCTGCCATTTGTCTATTCCCGACCATCAAACCCTATAGAGGAGTAATTCAGTATGCATTGCACCTTGTACATTTGGAAGGTGATATGCATCGCAACCTCTACATTGAGCTTTCAATATGGTCCGGTTTTGACCATTTATGAGTAGTTTTCAGTGGAGAACTTCTGGGAGATGATGTAATCAGTTGACCTTGTTCCTTTAGGCTGTGATGTAACACTTTTAGGGACTTAGGAGCCCTCAGTTTATGGACATTTGTGATTGGGGTTGAAGTGCCAAAAAATGTCTATAACACTGGTGGCGCAACGTGTATAGAGAAAAAACTTGTGTTTGTGCCAAAAAATCCCCATGTGACCAAAATTGTCCCAAATTTCTTGAAATTTGGGCTGGAGGTTCTTTAAGAGGCACTATGTTGGGCCAGAGAAGCTTCAGCCAAGATTCAAAGCTGATCTTGCTCTTTTTCCTCTTTTGTTGCTCTGCTCAGTTTGGCCTTCAAGCTCCTTATTCGGGCCTTTGCGCTCATTTTCTGTGCCTTGTAATGAGAAGACATCCTCCTCAATATGGTTTTATCCATGTAGGCCTTCTCCAGTAGTGTCTCCAGGTGTAGATTGACCTGCTCTAACCAAGACTCACGGTCATTGTTGATCTCTTGCTCCAAGGTAGTGAGCTCGATCCTCCTATGCTGGGCAGCTTGTCGATTCTCATGGATGCTTTGCAGCTCAATGATTGCCTACTGGTCCTCAATCTGCTTGTTCCTCTGCTCCAGACACTTGATGATCCATCTGGTCCTCTCCACATTGAGTATCAAGTCTTGGATCTCTGAGTCCTGCTCCTGAATGGTCATCCTAATTTTGGCATTTTCTACCTCTTCCTCATCATCCTGAATGAGGATGACATTGGTCTTCTGCACACTTGATGGCCCCTCATCATGCACGGGCTTCATGCCCTTGTCTAGTACCTGTGTCGCTGATGCCGGAAGCGAGGCCCCTTCCACCCTGGGTGGAGATAACAATCGCTTTAATGCTGCAAACAAGTGCCTACTACCTCTCTGATATGTAACAAAAACTGGCATGGTAGTGGCCTCATGGTGCTCATGCTGATGAGAAGGACCACCCATCTCTTTCACTGGCTCTAATAGTACCCATGATGTGCTGAAGAAATCATGGGAGATGAATTCCTTGCAAGCAATGCCCTGCAATCCCAACTGATGATCTACCAAAATCAAGATAAGAGAAAAGTGAAACACATTTTTAAGCTGCTGCTGAGGGGTCTTATGCAGCATGAAGGTGTTCATCCTCTCTAAGTTCTTGCATATGAAAAATTGGAGGCTCATCATCCTCACTCTGGTAAAGTGCATGAGCAACCGGATGTGATAGGCATATAGTCGAGAGAACCTCCCCTCACAGCTAAAGTATTTCATGATCAATTTCATGAGTGGAGCATACTCATCTTTCAAGTATCTGAAGGGAAAGACTCTTGTGAGGTGACTCAAGAATCTAGCCTTGATGTAAGGCTCATAGTGTTGCCTATCCACCTTCTTCTTCTTATGCCACTGTTCTCCAACATTTGGTATACCTGTTGCCACTGATATAGCTTCGAGTGTTAATGTGAAAGTGACCCCGGCAAAGATAGACTGACCTCCATGTAGATGAAGCACAAATAGACGGGCTAGCTCATGATGAACTCTAACATTTTCCACCCTTTGACAAAATTCAAAACATGATAGGTGCTGGAAGCATGACATGTTAAGAGGGCATGCTTGTAATTTAGTGAGGGTAGCGGGTTCATCCCTCACATGTTTGCCACTCTTGTGGTGTCTCCTGGGAGCCTGCTCTTCTAAGGATGAGTCACTCTGTGTCTCCATCTCATACTCTGATAAATTCTGTGATGTCATGAATGCAATGTGGACTGGGATTAGGTTGTTCTTTGATGATGGTGTCAGGGTAGGTGCCTTTGTGATATCTGTCCCCAAGGGGAACAATGAAACAAGGAGTATTAGGAAGGGAGTGATGTAATGGGAATAGGGGTTATAGGGAGAAATTTGTTAGGGATATGAGAGGAGTTTGGGGTTTTTGAGAGGGTAGGGTTTGAGGTTTCACGTTGACCAAATAGTGGAGGGATAAGGGAGAGGGTTTGGTAGTAGTTTAGGGTAGGGATTTTAGGAAAAATGAGAGAGGGAGGATGGGAAAAATGATACGTGAGGGGAAAATGGCGGGTGGAATGGAACCTTGGCATTAACAACACATTTTAACAACCCTAGCCATCATGGTTCTTGGTGATTTATTATGGTTGATTTTATGCATTTTGGTGGCATTCAAACATCTTTATAAACACCATATCATTGACCAAATTTGATGAGCAAGGGATATTATAAGGCCTACCTCTCAATTTGATAGGGTTCACCAAAATTTGGAAGTGATTGGGAACTTGTTTCGGCCCTTTGTCTGTGTGCACCATGCCCTGGGTATGCACCTCGCCTTTATAAAAAATGAACTGCGGGCAGGCTCTGTGTGCATTGCGCCCTCTGTGTGCACCACGCTCCTGGGTATATGTGCCACGCCCTCTAAAACCTCCTCCAACTCACTCAAACGCTCACAATTTCACACTCACACCTTTTCAATGTTTCTCTAAGGCTTGTAATAGCACAATGCCTTTGATTTGGATGAAAACATGTATATATAGCCTTGGAAGAGATGGGTTTAATTTTTGCTTCCTTGAAAATCCATTTTTCTAATGTTGTGTTTGGCACTTTTTCACTGACTTTAAAACACATTGATTTTCACTTTCCCTTTGAAATTTTAGCTCAAATGATGAAATTTTTAGCACTTTTTGTAGGGATTGCACAATAGGACATTTGGCCACGGAAACCATGACTGCATATGAATAAATCAATTGACGACTTTTTTGAAAATTTTGTCATAAATAACATTGTTTGACTTTTCTTCAAAACAGAGTTTTGAAGAAGAGTCGAAGTCTATCCACATGATGATGAAGCTCTCTGAACCATGACTGTGTAAGGGCCTCACTATGGCCTCCATGGCTTTACTGGACATGTTCAAGACCAAATTGATGAATCCCTAGACCTAGACATAGAAAATGACTTTTGTCCTTTAAAGGACCAGACCTTGACTGTCATGGACTTTGATGATTATTGACAAACGACCTGAGCCAGTAGGAGCCCGACATGAGGGGGAAATACTACCATGACCTTCTCCATCAGATTATGGCATGCCCCTAGCGAAATGCAGCTGGGTGAATGGAGTGGGGCACCTAAACATGAAATGCATAAAAATTTTTGATCTCTGACAAAGGACTGACCAGACTGACTCTAACAACCAGTCATATGGAATGAAGCTCCACTATCTACATACCACACAATACCCATCATCAATGATACCATACTAGTGATGAGGATAAAATCACATTCAAACTGTGAAGAAAGATCTTCACCTAATACTCCTCTTGATGGCTTCTTACCGTCCTTCTTATGCAGACACTTTGTGGCAGAGTGTCCCAGCTCGTGACAGTGAAAGCTCTTGATTTTCGGCATGTCCTTCTTCTTTCCACCTGTTGACATGTCAAATGTGAACTATCCCAACAAGGGGGACCAACCTGATCGCAAGCCCCAATTAGACTTGTTTTCGTTTGGATTGGCTAGCTTTGACAGGTTTTAAGGGACCCCGTAAACCGCTTGAACATGTTGAAAGATTGCTTCTGGGAGGAAGACTTCAATTAAATCAACAAAATGAAGCAGCTAACCTCTATGTATTAAATCCTATCTATACTACTTCTAACTACTACAATCTAGTCCTAGCTACTCTAATCTATCCTGCAAGAGCATGATACGGAGGTTTAAACATCATATATATGTTCAGTAGGAGTGTGATAATGAAGGTTAATCATCATGCATAGATTCAAGTCCAAATAAATCAATCACTGAATTCACACCTAGACAAGATTGTATTAAAGCTAAATTGCAATCTAATCACTCATATAGGAATCCACATTATTCTATGGAATTAAAACTACAACTGATGTTTAATTTAGTTTCAAATTAGAGACCATTCACAAGTTAACCATGAAACTGAATCACATTCAGTTTAACAAGACTAATAGTGAGCTATAAGTCATCAATATGTATAAATATAAATCATTTTTACATTCACGCCAGTAACAACACTCTGATCCAAAATAATAGAATGACTCATAAACTAAAGGCTCCTTCCCTCAAAAACAGTGCTTCTCATTCATAACAAAGCGACACTGTTCTTCTCGAAAATCAAAAGCCATTTCTCCTCTTCCGAGGTAATACTTATGCAAAAATCCTTGAGTCTATATCTACCTTGCCTCTTCATCTTCCCACTATTTCAAATCTACAAATCAAATACACAGAGAAGGACTGCCAGTGCGATTGCTGGGATGAAGAAAGCATAACGGCCAGATTGATTCCTTCCCTGAGGAAGAGAACAAATGTTGGAAAAAGGGGGACTATATGTTTCCTTCTCATGAGGAAGACTAGGACAACTATGCCTACAGAACATGTAGGCAACGCGTGGGATTCTGACCCAAAATGCTTACGCCAGACCCTTAAATGTAGTGCTTCTACATACAATGGCCCTTCGAATCCCCTCCTGCATCCTTTGCTTCTCACCTAAGGAGATAGCCATCATTAGCTTCATGATTATGAAAAATATAACATAAATATTCATATAAAGCACAAGCGCTGCCTTCTACACTGAAAACCCAATCCCCTTGTTATTTCAGAATATTTGGAAAACACAGGAAAAGAAGGAAAACCCTGTCCTGATCACTCAAACCAGACCTCACATGTCATATATCGACACTTATAAATATCGTTGGGTTCAGCATATCACATATCGCAATATGCATGAGCCTGGGGCTTTGCCAATATGCGATATGCGATATGGCCCCGAACCCAAAACAATATATATATAATTATATATTATATATATATACATATACACGTTAATATTGCTGGTGGGTCCACTACACAGGCTTGCCTATGAAAACCGAGATTTCAATACTTTTGAGAAACAAAGGAGTATACAGGGAAAACGATGTCCAACCATAATGTTCGACTTAAAATGTTATACACTCAAGTTTATAGAAATCAGTGGATCGGCCACATCGCCACGCACACTATGTATAAGACCCATGCTCCGCTGATACGCAATATGTGATGTGGCCCTAGACTCGACAATGTATATAATTTGGTTAATAATGTTGTCGGGTTTGGGGGCCAGTGGCACGCCATATATATATGCATAAACCTTGGACTTAGGTCGATTGTGATGTGCGACACGGCTTTCAGACCCGAATATATATATCATATTTGATAGGTCAGTGGTTTCGCTATATCGTTGTGCGTAATATGTATAAGGCCCGGGGCTCTGCTGATATGTGATATGTGATTGGGGCCGGACCTAAAAATATATACAATACGGTTCATAGGGCTGACAGGTCCGGAGACCAAGGGTGCACTATTTATACACATGGATTTGGGGCTTGGCTGAGAGTGAATTGCGATGGGCTCCGGACCCAAAACATATATGTTTGATTTAATAAAACCCATCGAGTCCGGAAGCCATGAATGCCTTGTGTTATTTGCGATGGGTCTAAAAGGGTTTACACCTTTTTTGTGGAGTATTTTAGCTATGAGGAATTATGATAGCAAAAGGACTTGATGTAAGATTTCATGAGTTAAGTGCACCGACGATTATGATAAGGGTGCGGGTGATTGTTTGTGCGGGAATAAACGTATCATGCATGTTTGTGAATATTAAAAGGTCCTGATAGTGGGAGGGAACAAAGGGATAGGTTGTGTCAGGAATGAACCATTGCAATAGAGGTTTATTCAATGGCTTAGCCATCAGACATGGAAAATCTGACTCAACAAAAAGTTAACATGCTTGTGATAAAATAGATCATTCTGACAAATGAAAAGTCAAACTTCTAGGGGACCCATTCAAAAACTTGCTATCATAGCATGTTTTAATAGGGTGGTAGTTGTGGCCACAAAAAATGGCGAACAATTGGGTGAACTAGTTATCTTTGTTTCCAAATAACCTTTAGATCAATAGAACATCAGGATGTTAAAATAAACTTGAAATGCAAACTATATAGATGGACAAGCATGGGTTCCACTTAAATATTACTACATCAGAAGGGATAGAGACAAATAGCTTCTACTTACATATATGATTTTGACAGGAATTCCCTAATGGAAGTATTATGGAGTTTATTGACCTTCCTTTACCTATTTCCCACTTTCAAAATCCCTTTGGGGTTGTCATTGGTCTATCCATACCTATTTACGTGTGTACCTCAGCTCTTTATTTCTCATCAAGCTTGATGTGGACATGTTTATCTTGCACTTTATATGAGAATCTTAGTGCTATATTTTCATTGATTGAATAGGGCATAGTCATGGATCATGCCATATTTTAAACCAATTAAGCAAGGTTGGGCTTGCTATGTCAACTAGTACCCTGATCCCAACAATAGTCCTTACTCTAAATGGCTTCCCAAACAACATGTCCTTCTAGATTGGCACAAGGACTTGACATTTCATTTCTTTTTAGATAGGTCCTTCTAATTTTAGGCACAAGGACTAGAGCACAATTAGATTTGCCACAGGGTATGAGACAGTGAGCTTAGCCCATGAAAGGAGGTTTACTTGTGAGTAACAAGTATTGGACCATTTAGTGTGGTGGATGGGACCAATGGGGAATGATTGTAAATCTTACAAGCAAGTATAGGCTAGGTCTTAGTGGGATTTATTTAAATGCAGCATTCCTCCGTGCAGTCCAACTGTAGTTACACATTTTTTGTTTTATGAAGATGCCCTTACATGCTCCAAATATCCAAGTTATCAATAGATCTCACATAGTTCCCAACAGATGCCCATGAGGGGTTTCAGTTTGCATTGCACTCCTAATTCTCAAGTGCCCATGGGTTGATAGAAAGTTCTTTTGATTTGCAGGGAAATGATGGATTCAGGAACAACTGAATCACTAGCAAGTTAATGAGAAAGGGAAAGGTCGAGAGTGATTAAGAGGGAAAATCTGAAAGGTAGAACAAGACTGGAGGATCCCATCAACTGGCTAAAAAGGAATGTAATTCAGAACAACATGAAAATAGACTTTGCAGAAAATGAAAGGAAAGGACAGGAATACAACTACGCTAACAGCAAAATGAAATGATCTCTAACCAACTCAGGGGGTAACCACCATGTGCTGGCTACTGGAAGTATCTCTTGAGATGGTGGCCATTAAAATGGAGTTTTTTAGTTTCTCCTTATATGGTTTCCAATCGGTAAATTCCATGACCAATGTTTTCCACAAGTTGGAATGAGCTTAGCCATGAGTGTTGTAATTTTGTGTGCTTACCTATTAGCTCACTCATGAGAGATGAAACGTAAATAAATTTCTCAATGAAATATATCACCTCGTCTTCACTTCTGTTTATAAGTTTTTCATGCTCCCTTTTGTTAATGGCTACATTTCTGGGTGTTCTTTCACAATGCAGGAACTCCAGGATTTGATTATCACCTTCAAAAACCTGCCAATTCGGGATGTTATCAGTTATGGATGATGTGAAAATAAATTCAACATAAAATTTATTCTTGTTTAATCTAAGATAGGCAAAATTTTCGTAGCCATAGAAACCATAAGATTGGCATCATGGTTATACTTTCGAGGAATGTATGTGACACTGAAAGAATCGTAATTGTCAATTAAACTCCATACCTCATGTTGGTACCTCACCAGGTGTGGCAGAATGCAGTGTATCTTTTTCTTTACTTGGTCCACCATTATCTGTGGGTCATCAAAAAATCTAAGATTTTTTACATTCCTTTCAATGGCTCTTCTTAGGCCCTTCAACAAGTCTTCATGATCTGCTATGTTATTAGTGTGCATGCATTCCAACTGACTGGCCATCAAGTGTTGGTTCCTTAGGGGTTCAAAGAAAATGCTCCCAACACCTGCACTTTCAAGACAATTAGAGTCAGCAAAGTGGATTTTCCTAAAAATAAAATCTAATGTTATGCTAAAATAACTACTTCCTATGAAATTAGTCATATCATCTACTATAATACAAGGTAACTCATTAGTTGGATTATGGGGGCGTTTAGTTCTTTCTTCTAACTATGTGTTTGTCACTCTGTTTCTGCATGATACTCCCCAAAATAGGCTTTCGTGGCACAAACATCAGAACTATAATTCCCAAGGATAGAGTTATAGAACATTACAGGTTCATTGGGGCTATTTCGTTCCATTACCATGTATTTCATGTATCTTTCCTAGTCCACTCTCAACATATCACTTTTTCCCCTTTGAGGCAGCAAAATATGGGACCAATCAATTGAGAAATATCCATTTAGATTTGATGACCAGTCCCTACTAAGCTGCATCCCATAAGCCTCAGTTATATCCACTACCACTATATCAATGACTTGAGTGTATTGAGGCTTGGCAACCATCTGAATCAACACATCTTTCAGCTCCCCAATAACTTTCACATTCATTCTGTCCAACTACATAATTCGAGTTTCAGTTTTATCGGGTATTGCCTGAAGTCTCTTAGCAATAGCATGAGGCATAATAGTGGATGAGGCACCACAGTCTACCAAGCAATTATGCACATTCATGTTAAAGATTTTGAATGTGATAAGGAAGGGTGGAGTCATAGATTCTAATTTCCTCCCTATCATGGTTGCACTAACATCTTGGGGCTTTTGATTCATTTTAGGTAATGTCACCTCCATAGCTAATGGTATTTGGGTTGTGCTAGTCATACTAACAGGTTTGGACATTGGCTTCTTGGTTTGGGTGCTTGAGGTGATGGGGGTTTTCCAGTTCCTCTCATTCATAGCTTTTAGTAGCAAATCTCTTTGCTGCGTTAATTTCAACAAGTCAAAATATGTGATATTAGCCCTAGACTTATTGAGATAATCCACAATATTGTAATCAATGTTATAAATAGGATATGGCAAAGTAAACATACCTATTTTTCCATTATTAGATGGGAATTTAGCATCTTGAGTATCCTTTGTTGCAGTGGGAGATGCATTTTCTTTCTCTGGGTGACTTGAAACATGGGCATTCTTGGATTGACCGCTAGGTCTACTATTCCCGCAAGGAACTCTGGGAGCAGATTCTTTCACAGGGAAAACATCTTTCTTTTTTCGGTTTAAAGGATTTGTTGTATCTGGGAGCAACCCTTTACTTTGCATGTGGATTTCATTAGCATTGATTTCTACAATGTTATCTCCTTCATCATCGTTCTCGTCACTATGGAAATCCCACAACACATTAATCTGGGTTTCCTCATCTAAGGGTTCTTCTACTTGGTATTCCTCTTCGTCTCCTTGTTCTGGTTTGAGCTCCAGCACAGGCTCTTATCTATTAAGGAGTGATCAAATAAGAGCCAAATCGTTGCCAACTCTTCTATGTTCAAAGCCCTTTCATTAGGTGGAGCATGCAAGGCAAGTTGGCCATGACCACCTTCTTTTTTTTAGGATAGAAAGGCTTGAAGGGCTTTATGTTGTTATAGTCCCCTCCATTAGCACTAGTACTCTCTCCATGATTCCTTTTCATATCAATGATTGTGTTCGTTGGTTTTTTAATGATCTGATGCAACCCTTCCATATCCATGGTTTCCTTTTCTTTAGTTTTAGCCCCTTTGTCATCATTTCCATCATTCTTCTTGGATGTCTGAGAGGCTTTCTTTTCTCCAGTTGTAGGGTGGCATGTTTTAAGACTGAGCATTTCATTCTCCACCTTTACTGCTTCATTGATAGCACCTTATAAGGTTCGCACACTACTCCTTTTAACCCACATTGTTGTAGGGATAGGGAGAGCAAAGATATAGAATTCAATTAGCACCTCTTCAGTAGGTATATCGGTGGTTGGGATTTTTTTGAATAAGGTGTTGAAAAGGATGTTAAAATCCTTAAGTTTCTCCTTGCTTTCCATTTTCAGATGAGATAATTCTAAAACTAAGGCCACAAGTGTTTTGTCATCACCAAACTTGTCCAAAAAGGCCTACTGAAAAGCATCCCAAGACGTTATCGACCCTATTCTCAAATTCTAATGCCATGTGGAGGCTGCACCAGTAAAAGTAAAAGAGAATAGGTGGTACACCACATCCTCATCAACAACCCCCAACCTGGGTAAGTCTAGGAAGAAAGAGTGAATATGGTTATCAGCGGTATCTCCCCGCTCAGGGTCAAAATTAGGTAACACTCTTTCTGTATTTTTGGGTAAGGGATGCTGCTTCCCAGGTACTGCTACAACATCATGTGCAAGCCAGTGAGGGAGTTCTCCCAGAGGAGGTGGGGGTTAATTCCCACCTCGAGGACGAGGTGGAGGTTGATTCCCACCCAGAGGAGGAGGTGGAGGTTGATTCCCACTTGGAGGGGGAACGTTGGACATACTATGGACATGGAAGTCTTGGTTGGAGGCTTCTCCATTAAGATTCTCAAAATCAAGCAAGGA
Organism: Pinus taeda; assembly: GCA_000404065.3. Taxonomy (NCBI): domain Eukaryota; kingdom Viridiplantae; phylum Streptophyta; class Pinopsida; order Pinales; family Pinaceae; genus Pinus; species Pinus taeda. The sequence goes on from APFE031399858.1 coordinate 33,112, forward strand.
GTTACCTCTAGAAGAGGAATCCTCAGGAATTTCTTCCCAAGGGGTGTCGATACTTTGCAAGGATTCTAGCACAATATCTTCAAGAGAAGTGCCTACAGATGTATCTCCACTCAGGGTAAAGATCCTTGGCTTTCTCTTAGTTGTTGGAGGTAAAGAGTGAAATATGGGAAGTTGAGAAAGGGAATGAGCGTAAGCTTGAGTAAGTATTTTAACTGGTTGTTCTTGAGTGACAGGATACTCCCACAGCATTTCTTCCTTGGGTGACCAGAAACAAGACTTAGAGGGGTCTCTGTTTCTTCAAAATGAGGCTCTTTCAAATGTGTAGCAAGATCTCTCTAACCTTTATTATCTCTACATTAATTCTTTTGAATCCATAAGTGGCACTTATAGATGAAATCTTGAAAAGTTGGAGAGGGTGGTTGAGGCCCTCCTTCTATAGCCAAGCTGTTGACATGTCAAATGTACACTATGCTAACAAGGGGGATTAACTTGATTGCAAGCCCTAATTATACCTGCTTTTGCTTGGATTGGCTAGCTCCAATGGGTTTTAAGGGACCTCGTAAAGCACTTGAACATGTCGAAAGATTGCTTCTGGGAGGAAGACTTCAATTAAATCAACAAAATGAAACAACTAACCTCTATGTATTAAATCCTATCTATACTACTTCTAACTACTTTAATCTAGTCCTAGCTACTCTAATCTAACCTGCAAGAGCATGATACAAATGTTTAAACATCATATATATGTATGGGGGATTACGCAGTGCATTATATTAGATATCATTTTGGGATTCAACTGCGTTAAGTAAGTCATTCAAACGTATGACCATTTCCATGAGAGGTAGTCGTAACTGACTAAAAAATCATGAGAAATTAGTCAGTTACGACTACCTCTCATGGAAATGGTCATACGTTTGAATGACTTACTTAACGCAGTTGAATCCCAAAATGATATCTAATATAATGCATTGCGTAATCCCCCATACTAAAAATTCAAAATAGAGTCAAGGGATCTCTACTTGAATGGTTCATGAGGCACAATACTTGCTAAGGTTTTGCAAATGGGGTAGCAAGCTAAGTGGGTTTGATTGTGGGAAAAACTCCACAGTTAAGCGCGCTTGAGCCAGAGGAGTTCTGGGATGGGTGACCTCCTGGGAAGTCCTGGTTACCGGGTGCAAGCCCCGGAAGTGATGATTAATGCTATGTGATTCGTTCTCCACATTTCACTAGTTTCAATCCCACTTCTTCACCCCTGTGAGCATCACCCGATGCAATGAGTGCTAAGTGAACTATTCAAAAATCATGAGAAATTAGTCATTTACGACTACCTCTCATGGAATGGTCATATGTTTGAATGACTTACTTAACGCAGTTGAATCCCAAAAATGATATCTAATATAATGCACAATAGGAGTGTGATAAAGAAGTTTAAACATCATGCATAGATTCAAGTCCAAATGAATCAATCACTGAATTCATAGCTGGACAAGACTGTACTAAAGCTAAATTGCAATCCAATCACTCATATAGGAATCCACATTCTTCTATGGAATTAAAAATGCAAATGATGTTTAATTTAGTTTCAAATTGGAGACCATTCACAAGTTAACCATGAAACTAAATCACATTCAGTTTAACAAGACTAATAGTGAGTTGTAAGTCATCAATATGCATAACTATAAATCACATTTACATTCATGCCAGTAACAAAACTCTAATCCAAAATAATACAATGTGCTTGAAACTAAAGGCTCCTTCTTCCCTCAAAAATAGTCCTCCTCATTCACAATAAAGTGACACTATTCTTCTCAAAAATCAAAAGCCATTTCTCCTCTTCTGAGGTAATACTTATGCAAAAATCCTTGACTCTATATCTACCCTGCCTCTTCATCTTCCCACTATTTCAGATCTGCAAATCAAATACACAGAGAAGGACCACCAGCTTGACCACTGGCATGTAGAAAGAATAATGGCCGGATCAATTCCTTCCCTGAGGAAGAGAATAGATGTTTGAAAAAGGGGGACTATATGTTGCCTTCTCATGATGAAGGCTGGGACAGTTTTGCCTACAGAATGTGCAAGCATTGCGTGGGATTCTGACCCAGAATGCTTGCAGCCAGACCCTTAAATGCAACACTTCTACATATAATGGCCCTTTGAATCCCCTCCTGCATCCTTTGTTTCTCACCTGCGGAGATAGCCATTATTAGCTTCATGATTATGAACAATATAATAGAAATATTCATATAAAGCACAAGTGCTGCCTTCTACATTGAAAACCCAATCCCTTTGTTATTTCAGAAAATTTGGAAAACAGAGGAAAACAAGGAAACCCCCACCCTGATCACTCAAACCAGACCTCACATGTTATATCAGCGCTTACAAATATCACTAGGTTCGGCATATCGCATATCGCAATATGCACGAGCATGGGGCTCCACCGATATGCGATATGGCCTCGGACCTCAAAACATATATATATATATATACTATATAATATATTATATATATATTATATATATATATATATTATCTATATATATGTATATATATTATTATATATTTATATATATATATATATATATTATATATGTTAATACTGTTGGTAGGTGTGCAACACAGACTTGCCTTTGAAAACCGTGATTTCAATATTTTTGATAAACAAACGAGTATACAAGGAAAACCATGTCCAGTCATAATGCTAGACTTGAAACATTATACACTCAAGTTCATAGAATCGGCAGATCCACCACATCGCCATGCACACTGTGTATAAGGCCCATGCTTCGCCAATATGCAATATGAGATGTGGCCCTAGACCCGACAATGTATATAATGCGGTTAATAATGTCATTGGTTTTGGGGCGAGTGGCACGCCATATATATATGCATAAACCTTGGACTTAGGTTGATTGCGATGTGTGATGAGGCTTTCGGACCTGAAAATATATCTATATCATAATCTATATATATAATATATATTAATATATTTATATATAATATATTATAATATATTATATATGTATGTATGTATGTATGTATGTATGTATGTTATGTATGTATTATGTATTATATATATATATACATATTGTACTATAATATGTATATAATAGATATAGACATGTATTATATATAATGTATATATATAAATTATATATATATATATATTATTTTATATACATATGTAATACATAATTTGTATATACATATATATTAGAACATGTATAATTATATATGTATATTATATATATATATTCTATAAAGTTAATTTTTTATATTATAATATATATATCATATTTGATAGGTCGGCGGGTCCACTATATCGCTACGCATAATATGTATAAGGCTCGGGGCTTTGTCGATATGCGATATACGATTGGGGCCAGACTTGAAAATATATACAATGGGGTTCATAGGGCTGGCAGGTTTGGAGACCATGGGTGTGTTGTTTATATACATGGCTTTGGGGCTTGGCTGATAGTGAGTTGCAATGGGCTCCAGACCTGAAATGTATACGTTTGAGTTAATAAAACCCATCAAGTCTGGAAGCCATGAATGCCTTGTGTTATTTACGATGGGCCCAAAATGGTTTACACCTATTTTGTGGAGTATTTCGGTTATGAGGAATTATGATAGCAAAAGGAGGTGATGGAAGATTTCATGAGTTAAGCGCACCGATGATTATGATAAGGGTGGGGGTGATTGTTTGTGCGAGCATAAACGTATCATGCATGTTTATAAAGATTAAAAGGTCCTGATGGAGGGAGTGAACAAAGGGCTAGGCTGTGTCAGGAATGAACCATTGCAGTGGAGGTTTATTTAATGGCTTAACCATCAGGTGTGGAAAATCTGACTTGGCAAAGAGTTAACATCCTTGTGATAAAATAGATAATTCTAACAAATGAGAAATAAAACTTCTAGGGGACCCATTCAAAAGCTTGCTATCAGAGCATGTTTTAATAGGGCGGTAGTTTTGGCCACAACGCCACCCTGATAAGAATCTAATTTCGAATGGGATGAATTCTTGTTCCCTTTCTTTTCCTTACCAGCTAAGGCACAATTCTCCTCATCATCATGCTTTAATGAGGACCCGTCTCTGGGTTCCGCCAAATATCTTCTTGTACCAAGTAA